>VWPU01020063.1:0-20628 GCA_013398955.1 Callaeas wilsoni
CCCGCCGCATGGAGCTGTCGGCCATCGGCGAGCAGGTGTTCGCCGTGGAGAGCATCCGCAAGAAGCGCGTGCGGAAGGTGGGCAGCGGCGGAGCGGAGCGGAGCGGGGCGGGGCGGGGGGAGCGCACCGGGACACCCCCCGCCCCTCCCGCCGCGCACCGGGAGGGGGTAGGCGTGGTGGGCGCGCGCGCGGCCGCCCGGTCCCTGTCGCCGTCCCCCGGTCCCCGTCCCCTCACACCCGCGGGGGGCACCGGCACCTGCCCGAGGCTGGCGGGAAGGGCACACACGTGTCGCCCGTGAGGCGGTGCGAAGCGGAGGGGGGGCTGTCGCTGCTGGCGTTCAGCCCGTCTGCAGGATGAGTGCTGGTGACACCAAACGGGAGAGCCCAAACCGGAGAGGGTTTGGGAAAGCTCCCGTGACTCAGTTTCCCCAGCCGTGGAAGCTCTCCCGTCCCCGCAGAGTGTTGCAAGGATTAACCTGTAAGCATGCAGTGTGTATAGATACTCCGGTGGAAAGTTCCTTGTAGGTCAGTGTTTTCCAACCTTGGGAAGCTGATGAGCCCCCCAAGAAGAAAATGAAACTGGTTCTCTGCCTCAAGTACACGAGTGCTTTCCGTGCTCTGCTCTCCTGTGAAAGTGTCTGTGGCTGCAGCAGTGGCTCTTGGAGAGTGGTTGTCCTGCATGCACAAAGGCCTTTGCCATGCTTTGGGAAGTGCTTAGCAAACCCCTCAGTATAACATTAAATATTTTGATAGTTGTTCACATTGCTTGTGGAGCCCTTGAATGCAGTTTCCAATCGCTACACTTTCTTTTTTTTTTTTTAAATCTTGTACTTACGGTGAAAAAAAAGAGGATAGGTCTGAACTTTAACTGTGAGCTGCTGATTGCTTGGGTCGAAAGGATGAGTGCCTGTGATGGATGGAACAGTGTTTGAGTAGAGCGTGTAGCAAATGGAAAAGAACACGCCAGAGATGCTTCATAGGTTCTGAAATACTGTGTTTCTTCGCTCTGCTTTAAAAAAAATTCATCTGACATTTGCTCCTGGCATACATCTTCCTGTATTTATATGTGCTGACTTCTTCTAGGTTTGCCTGTGAATGTGTGAATGGTTCAGTCTTGCTCTCTGGTTGGCTTTTAGTGTTCTGCCTGCAAGCCTTCTGCAAAGCTATGCTCCAAGCTGATGGTAGTACAAGCATGCTTGAACACCCCTGTGTGCCCAATTTTTGTAGAAAGAGGTATAGCAATTGTAGTTGAATGAGGAAGTGGCTATGTTTTGAAAATAAACTGATGGGAAACAAGCTTTTTGGTTGCAGAGTTCAGTCTGTTGATTGGTTGCATCTCATATTGGAACCCCTATTTGGTTCCATAGTTCACCTGTTTTCTTCTGCCTTTTTCCGCCCTCAGGGTAAAGTAGAATACCTGGTGAAGTGGAAAGGATGGCCCCCAAAGTAAGTTGTGTTTACTTGTCTATTTTTTTCTTTAATATTCCATAATAGCTTGCACTGTGTCTCTGCAATTGAGCATTTCATTCATAATGGGTTAGGGCTTGTCCCTCATTTCAACAGCAATGAACAAAACCAAAGAGCCACAAACCAAATCCAAATCTGTTTGTGAATTGGCAGCTGAAGAATATAAACTGTGTGCCAGTCTATTCTGACTGGTTTTTGCCACCACTGAAATATTTCATTGAGATGCTTTCTAGATACAAATGTTTTTAAATTCATTATGAGTTCAACAAAGAACCCAGATTCTTCTGAACTTGGAATGGCTCCTGCTTTTCTGAGTCAGCACCAAGAGCACCCCGCTATATTTTTAGAGCTGTCTGCAGTCTTTCAAAATAGAAAACATGTTGATGGTCTTTTCTTCCTCTCCTACTGCTTCCCCTCTGCAGTTCACCAACGGAAAGGGGCAATGTTTCAGATTTATTGATTGTATCCAAATGCAGGTGATCTTTGTCCCTTGAAAATTACCGCCATGCCTTCATTTCCTTGTCTGAAACCTCCTGTTATTTTGAATGCCTTTTCTGCTTTTGCTTTGGTTGCTACATTGCAAAAAGGAAGAAAAGTTTGGGTTTTTTTTCAGCATTGCTGTGCACTGTTTACAGACACTTCTCTCATTAAAATGCAGCTGCTTCTGAAGAAGAGCGATTGCTCTGTGCTTAAGCAGTCTGTAAAATGCTTTGAGATTAAAAGGATTAGGTAACTGGAGAATATTACTATGTCAGCCAGCAGTCTAGTGGAACAGCCTCCTGGCCAACCCATATGGGGCCCTGTCTTTGCTTTTCTGTTTGTGCCTGTGTGTGTACATACACAATGTGCGTGGGTACAGCAGTGTTACACACGCAGTTGCTCCGCGTGTTGCTAAGCAAAGGGAGCTGCTTGTTACGGGTTCATCCTCGCAGCTGCAAAGTGGGGCCTGCCAGGATGGTTCTGACAGGCTGTACCTGGTGTCCAAGAAGCTGAAATGTGTTCTTAGGTGCCTAATTGTCATGCCTAATCCTTACGATGATAGGCCACGTGTGAAGATAAGCAGCTTCCCCTCGCTGCTGGTGGTGGGAGAGGGTGACTTGATTCTTGAGTGTTCTGCTGTCAGAGTGTAACCTTGTGCACTTGTTGAGCACCAGCTGCCATGTAGCGTGGGTCATTTCTTGGACTGCTTTAGCCTTAAATAGCCAAGTCTTACTTAATCACTGATAGAGGGTGGGAAATGTATTTGGAGCCTGCAAGGCCTTATCCCCTCTTGGCCAGAATACTGATGTTTATCCCATTCTTCTTTCAACAAATGCATTGAAGTCCTTCTCTTGTAAAGTCCCTTGCCAAGAAGGTGGGCTGAGGCATGGTGTAATGTTTTTGGACAGAGCAGGCCTTATTCTTAACTGCTGCTTTTCCTTGTCCTGTGCCTTGGAACTCTGGAGGAGACAGAAACACTTTGGGGAATTTAAAGCACAATTCCCCCGGGAGCAAGGTGATGTCAGGGTTCTCTAATTTTGATGTATGGCATGTCCAAGCATCTTCCTTCTTCCCCCAAACTCCAAATCTGAAGACCGTTGATTTTTTTTCCTTCCTCCTGCCCGCCTCCACTTTAACTGTTCCCTCAGTGGTTTGAATTACTTAAACCCAAGATGCTCAGAGCATTGGAGTCACTTTCATCCCACTAGCAGTCTCTGTTCCTTGTTTCTAAACATATATATGCCTGTGATGGCATGCAACACCACAAGCTGTTTGTATCTTTGTGTCTGTTTCCTCATCCCACATCATTCCCTTCCTTAATTACCAGCCTTGTTGCATTGCTCTTTATAATCTCTGTACCTATTATCCCATCATTCCCATTGGAAGTATCGTGGAAGGGAATAAGGATAGGTCAGTAGTTTACTGCTTTCGCATGCAATTCATATTTCACTTTTTTTCCCCTCTTCTTAATAAAAAATTCTTATTCATGACCTACACCTCAGATTTATGGATTGCACTGCTAGAGTCAGGGAATGGAGGAGTGACAATCTGATTCTAGCTACAAGCTTGTTTACAACTTGTGTTGGAGTTAAAAGGAGGGGGAAGAGGAGGAGTAGAAGGAGGGGGAAGGAAGATCATATGATCTGTGTTTTCCAGAGTGCCTGCTCTCTGCAGTTTGCTGCAGCCTGGGCTGTGTGTACCCATATTTAAAGCTCTGTGTGCGCGCGCGCGTGGCAAACTCAACCATGTTTTTTTTATATGCAGTGTTTTGCCACTGCAGCGGAGCCAGAATCTGAACTGCAGAGAAGAAGGCAACACCCACCAGGGTGGTTTTTTTTAAGCAAATCCCTTTTCTTCTCCTGCCTATGAAAAGCAGTCCAATGACTTTTTTTTCCCCCCTTGTGGTGTTATTTTTCTTAAATTTGTAGGATGAGTGCCAGAATCCCTGCAGCTGGGAGGAAACCTTCCTCTTTTCAAACAGTATCTTGGCTTTGACAGCTCAGTCAGGTTGCTGCAGGAGGCATGAGGGAGGGAGGGAGAGAGGGAGGGATCAGCTGGTTATGAAGACATGTCTGTTCTTAACTCTCTGATGTACAGTGCACCTTGGGATATCTGAATGTCATATTTTTGTTTCTCTCTTTTGTAAAAGAATTGTATTTTCATTTCTAGACCCATCCTCCTGTAATGTTCCTGTATTACAGTACCTTTCTTCTCTCTAATGGAGAGATAAAAGGGAAAAGCATTCCCAAACCACCTCCCCTGTGTACCTCGTGTATCCCTTGTCCTCACATGCAGCCTGTGCTTCATCCAGAAGTTTAAACATCCTAAAATGCTTTCTTGCTGTTTAAAGGCACTGATACAAATGCACACTTGTGCACCTACATGTGACTCCTCTCTGGTCCTCCTCCCCGGTCCTCCTCCCCAGGGTCGGGGAGGAGCTCTGCCTCCAGGCCTGCATCTCACATTTCAGGAAAATTAGTGTTCTGAGGCTTTTGAGGATTCAGATTTACTTTCTGGCCTTAGAGTTTGTGTGGTAGAGACATGACACCCACCTTTTCTGGGCAAGCGGGACCCCTAAGAAGTAAACATGCCCCAAGAACCACTTTGTGATTCTTTCAGCTTCCACAGTGGGAGCGTTCTGGCTGCTTCTCCCTAGTGTTAAGTGCAGCTGTGCTCTTCGGGAACCAGTTTTGGAGTTGCCTGCTAGGTGGGTTCAGTCCTTTCCTGAGCATCTGATTCCTGTCGCAGCTGTCTGGCTGTCGAGGAGGGAGCTGGGGCGGTGAGTGACACTGTTCCCAGGCTACTTTGGGACCCTGAAGCCTGTTCGGAGCAGTGTTGGTGGCCCTGCGCCCAGTGCAGCTGGGGTACTTTGTATCGATGAGCTCCGTTCGGTAGGAACAACCTGTAGGGGCAGCCGAGCAGGAGGAGGAGGCGTTGGCAGGTGGCCATCGGCTTGCCCCAGGGCCCAGGTCCCAACATGTTTGGTTGAACGGCATCGGTGGAAAAAAATTAAACTCTTAAATGAATCCTTTCAGCTTCAGTGATTAGAAGTAATTAATAATGCAGGTGAGAAAGCGTACTTACTCTTGGAGCACTCTCAATTAAAAAAGACCTATTTTTCAGAAAGATGTATCAGAACATGCCTCATTGTTCCAGGGGGTTTGTTGGATTTGAGGGAGTGCTGCAGATGAGACCTGTCTAGGCGTGGACTTAAAAACAGTTTGTGAGTGTCTGCACAGGCTTTGCACAGAGTGTGGAGAGGGCCCTGGGGAGGAAAGTCTTCCCTGTTTTCGTACAAAGAGCTGCTTGATGGTTGGCCCTGCCTGTTTTGGGAAGGGGAGGTGGTGTCTGTAGCAAGCTGGGGAGGGAATGGCTGGGATTCCTCAGAGCTCTCGCAATGTTGTGGCAGGCCCCACCCACCCTTGTGAAGACAGTATCCAGGGCTGCAGCACACTGCTAGCAGGCCTGCAGAGAGAATGTTTCATTAAAATATTGTTTACTTTTTATTCCTTATGTTTTTCTTCAGATACAGCACATGGGAGCCAGAGGATCATATCTTGGACCCTCGCCTGGTAGTGGCTTATGAAGAAAAGTAAGGGCACATGTTCTTTCTCTCCCTGGACACAGGAAAAGAAATAGTGTCTTTATTTCATTATATGCATAAAGTGCCCCTGTTGTACCTACTTCAATCAAAGATGAGATGTATAGCAATGAATCCTGCTTAATTTTTGCACCCTGGTGTTGATTGGATAAGACAGGGTTAAAGCAGCTTTGATTGGCACTGTTCAGGAAATGAGGCCAAGAACAGGCAGCATTGAGCCAGAGAACAATCAGATTCAGTTTTTAATCAGGTCCAGAGCTGGACTGGAGTGATGTGATATGGGAAGTTTCTCTAACCCATCCTTGATTAGCTGTGTCAGAGAAATTCCCCTATTGCAAGGTTTTCGCTCCTACAGGAGTGCAGTTCTGGGATGTTTTCCAAGCACACACTAGTCATCATTGGGTTTTAGTGAAGGAAATCAAGGGAGCTATGCTGCGAAAGGTTAAAGTCCCAACTAGGTTTGAAGCTGTGGTATTTAGTACTCAGTTTGATTTGTATTCCTCTTTCACAGGGAAGAGAGAGACCGTGCATCAGGGTACAGGAAAAGAGGCCCCAAACCAAAGCGCCTCCTACTGCAGGTAGCCTCTTGCTTTTCTATGTATTTCTAACTCCTTAGCTGCTGTGCTGCTCCTCTGCTCTCAGTGAGGTGGAAACTGTCTGTTTGCTGTTGCATGGACAAAACTGGAGGTAACAAGTTAACACAACAACATGAAATCAGTGTTTTAGGCAGATAGTTTTAACCTGTTAGCTGAAGAGCTAGCTAATTTGTCATTAAAAAAGCAAAACAAAATAAAACAACAGCTCTTTCTCTCTGAACTTTGCTTTTATAAAGTATGGGCCTGGGTAGTTGCAGGTTACCTGGTTTTTGTGTTCTTTTAATTTCATGTTGCGCTTGAGCTTTCCATCAAGTCAAAGGTAGCCCGTGGTTGGAATAGGAGTTTCAGCATGCTCTGACTGTTGCCAAGCAAAGCAGCCAATCCTAGGAAGCAGATACTAGGAAGAGCTTAGAAGCCAGTTGAAGAGGGGAGAGAAACGGTGTTGTAGAAGCAACACACCTTATCCTAGCTCATCTAGATGTTCAGAGACTGAACAAAGAATATTTTCCTGGTTCCCAGTGGGGAGCCCTGACTGCATGATCAGATGTCTGCTCTGACCCTTGCTGCATTGGTGTCTTGGCAGCGGCTGTATGGCATGGACTTGAGGAGTGCCCACAAGGGAAAGGAGAAGCTCTGCTTCTCTCTTGCACGGAGGTTTGGAGGAGGAGACAGTAGCCTACCAGGGGCCAAGACAGGGCAGGCAGAGTTCCCCGAGAAGACTGGGGGTGCAGTCCTGCCATTCTCTCTCCGGAAGCAACGCAAAAACCAGAAGTACCTACGGCTGTCAAGGAAGAAGTTCCCCCGCATGGCGAGTCTGGAGAACCGAAACTGCAGGCATGAGTTCTTCCTGAATGATGCAGTGAGCCTAGAGGCCAGGCAGAGCCCTGAGGACTGGGAGGCCACGCAGCACACCAGCAAAGAAGGTAAGGCCAGTCACCCTTTGGTGAAGTTCTGGGGCATGTGAAGGATGTTCTGCATCTTTCCACCTTGGTTACATCATCCTGGGATTGTGGTTTAGGTTAGGTCTTCAGAGCAGCCGTTGCTGGCCAATACGTCCTTCTTGTTTGCAGGTTGCTTTCTTGTTTGAAGAGCACAGATTAATTGGTTTTTTTTGGTCCTCTCTTTTTGATTTTTTTGGTAGCCTCTCTGTAGTCTTACATCGCTGATGCTCCTCCCAGTGTTAGAAAATATGCAGAAGATACTGCAAGTTTTTCCCCTCTTAAAATTTCCTCCCAGCAGAGATGACATGCAAGTGTGACAGAGATGAACTCTGCCTCTGTCCACATTATCCACATGTGCTCAGCCTGCTGCTTGGCTCAAAGGACTTTGGCTGGCAGTGGACAAGCTTGGACAGCAGCACTCCTCTCATAGTGCTGCTTTGAGAAGCATACAGGAATGCTGCTAGGAACTCACAACATAGTGAGTTCCCCTGCCCCCTCCTTCCCTTTCCTCTCCACACCCATCTAAAGCCTCTTCCTATAAAGCTAGAGAGAAGGAGAAGGGAGAAGGGGAGAGAGAGATGAATTGAGGATGGTATCTCCTGCCTGATCCCACTGAGTAGGCAGCATATGAGTGTAGGCATGGGAGATGTCCAAGCACATTTGGCATTTTGGGGAAGGATACCAGCATCTTGTGCAGGAGGGCTGTGGGATGTGTGTGTTGCTCTCAGTTACCAGGGAAACTCTATCCCTGCATTATTAGAGCTTCTGAAGGCGTAGCTTTCCTGAGGAGTGGAAAACCAGGGCTTTTTCTGCTTGTAGTAGCTAAGGGAATCCTGTTACTCCTTGCTAGGAGTAGCTGTTAGCCTGGCTGGATTAGGCAGGATCTTAGGGAGAGGGCTGTGTTTTGGGAATCAATACTATTCCCTCCTTTCTCAGAGAGACTGGAATGGTGCTCAGAATCCAGGGAGGCAGCAATGGGAGTAGCACAGAGGAACCCAGTGTTACATCCTGGCAGTGAAGAAATGTGTGAGGTTGTTCTCCCCACAAGTGTGGGGCATTAAAGCACATGGGGATCAGAAGAGTGAGTGGTGCTATGGAACTGTAAAACTGTTTTTGTTCTCCCCTTGACACATGACCTGCGTGGAATCCCAGTTACTGTTAGGGGGAATTGGACTGTTTCTGGGGGGAAAGCAGACACCCCAGGTGTTTGAGACAGAAGCCAGGAAATACACTCTTAAGGGAGGTCTTGTTCTTTGCCCAGGCTGGGACAACAAGGTATATAGTGGACAGGTAGAGTGACAGGGAGAGGATGTGTTTTCCTTCTGCTCTATTTACATGGTAGTCTCTGGGGGCTGTGGGGCGGTGAGCCTTTGGGTGGCAGAGGGGCTGATAATTATTCTTACAGTGAGAAAGTCCAGGGGTGCTTGGGTTTCTTGTATGGAGCTGTCTGTGAGCAAAGGAGGCTTATGAGAAAGGAAGAGCAGCTTCTCCATGGAGCACTACTGAGGGATTTTTGAGAGAATCACACCCAGGCTGCTTTACCGGTGTAGTATGAGGCAGACCGTCCATTCTGGCTCCCTTTGACTCCCCTAGGAGTATCCAAAGAGTATGTGTAAGAGATTTTAATTTTTGCCTTTTCAGCAGGGTAAGGTGTTTAGAAGCAGGTGAGCTCAAACCAGGGTCAGTGTCCTTTGCTGACACAAAACCAAATTAGGGGCTGAGATGAGATGAGAGGTATTGGGGAACTGTGGATGGTTAGATGAACTCGGTGGTTTTACAGGGTCTTTTGACCTCTGCATAGGCTGCTCTGATACCACTGTATATCTGGACATCTGATCCTCCATTTTCCCTTAGCCTCTGAGGGGAGGGCTTGCACATGTTCTTTCTTGCTCTGTACGTGCAGATTCAGTATAGGCTGATTTCACCTACAGTTTGTCAGAAAGGAGACCCTTTTTTCATCCTTCCTTTCCCTCTCCCTTTCCTCCTTTCTTCTCCCTCACCTTCTCTGTTTCATTAACATGCTCTTATGTGCCTTTCTTTCTGCAGCAGATGTGGATGCCAGTCTCCCTTGGATCCCCACTGTGCCCCCCAGCGAAGTGACAGTGACAGACATCACGGCAAACTCCATTACTGTCACTTTCAGAGAAGCACAAGTGGCTGAGGGCTTCTTTCGAGACCGGAGTGCGCAGTTCTGAATCTCTGTTTGCAGTGCTCCCCAAAACCAGTGCTTTTAGGGTGGGGCTAGGGAAGGGTTACGTTATCCCTTAAGAGAAAAAAAAAATCCAAAATGTCTCCTCTTAAAATGTTTACAGAGACCTTTTTTTTTTCTCCTTTTCCCCCTTTCAGATACGCAAAAAAAAGGGCAGTGTAGGGGGTATGTGTTTGTCATTGCTTTGTCCAACTGAAAAACTGACAGCCCTTTCCCTGGCAAAGACTCCCCTCCTTGATGTGAGAGCAGCAAGCTGAACAATTCGCCTTTTATCCTGTCAAGTGGCGGCAGCTGCATTTGTGGGGAGAGGGCATGTGGAGGTGGAAAGAGAGCTGGATCTCTAGCCTGCCGCCTTGTTCTGCGATTGATATCCCTCGGATAAAGATACATCTCTGTACATTGCTCTTCCCACCTTCCTCCTCCCTCTCTTCCTGCAGCAGTGAGAGGCGATGGATCCTACCTGTGTAGATAACTCCAGCCTGTTAAGACTTTCTGTCCAGTGCTGTTTTCCCTGTGGCCTGCTGTCAGGACTTCAGAAGCATATTTGCCTGTCTGTGGTAAGTCAGTCTGTGCAGCACGGGTCCGTATAGACCGCAGAGCTCTCTCCCTTTGATTGTTGATCATGCGGAAAGACTGAAATGCATCTCTGAAATCCAAATTGGCAACATAAATTCAATTTGCCCTCATTAAAAGCTCAGAAAGCCAGCATAGTTGAGACATACCATTCTGTATATGCTAAACAGGGTTTCCAGGCTTGGCTCTGCTGCGTGAGGAATGCTTTATGGAAAGCGGGGTCTTCTTACCCTTTGCCAAATTCAGTATTAATAACAAATCCTGCCCTGAATCTGTGGTAATAAGTTGGTTGAAAACTGACTCCTCTCCCCTGGGAGGAGGGACTAATAGGACAACTGAAGCATTGCCTGGCACTGCAGAGATATCTAAGGTACTGGCACAGGCCCAGGACATGGGAATTGGACAGAACTGAGGTAGAAATGGACCCTGATTACTAGCAAATTCTGTTCTTGGATCCCATAGAGAGATCCAAGATAAACAACATGTGGGGAAGGCATGTATTAGATTTGAGGAGGGGAAAAATTCCTAATTCTTAGCAATGAGAATTCTTGGATTGTACTGCCTGAGTGATACTCTTCCATGACTCCAGTCTCCTCACAGTATCTGTGATCCTGTACTACTTTACTGATAGGAACTTCCCCTTGGAAGGCTTAAAAATCTTTGCCAAGGAAAGTGGTCTGCATTTCAATAGACCTGCCTGATCTTGCACTTAAAAATGCCTTGTGCTGGACTGCCTGTGATACTTTAAGGTTTTTGAAGAATCGCTGTATTTTGAGTTGGTAGTTTAGCATAGCATCTGTTCTTGCACATGCATGTTCTCTTCCATTTTTAAAAGCAAATTTTATTTAAATAACTTAATTTTTAAAATACAGACCTTTTCCAATGGAAAGCAAGAAAAGTAAGGTAGAGTCTTAAAGTGGGAACTGCAGAACAGAGTGCTGCAGGGTAACATTGGCTACTGTCATGGGTTACTGTCCTTAAATACTACATTTCCTTAATCTACCCCACCTGGAGCATCTCTTATCTGCTGTGTTTATTCAAAATGAAGCTATGAGCCTGCTTAGCTCTGAGATAAAGACACCTGTGGAAATCCTCAATGCCTCTTTGAGGGGCTTGGCTATTGGCCTGCAGAATTTGGGAGCTTTAGGATTTCTGGTCCTCCAAACATCTACTTATTATAAAGTGCTTGGACTGCCACTGCGGGTTTTTAGGAGAAGCAGTTTTTACCTCATTTAGGATATGGCAGCTCAGTGTAGATTTAGGATTCCCTTCCATCTCAGAGCTGTTTGAGCAGGTCTGTCTTTCATGCCATCACAGCAGTTTTAGGATCACTGGGAAGATCTTGAATTTCTGGACTGACCTTTTGTCTCTCACAGAAGTAAGATGGGAGTTTTATTATGGAGAAATCTGAGAGGGTGAGAAGTGGAAGCCGAGGGGGAATTATGTGGTGGGAGGAAGAGTGAGTGGGAAAGAAGCTTGCAATAGCTAGCAAGGGCAAGCTGATGAGGTAAGCATGCAGGCGCAGGATGTTTGTTGAACGTGGGTGTCCAGAGCGAGGCTTCTCTGTCTGGAGTTGCACTCTTTTTTGCAGGATGTGGGGTCAGACGGTGTTGTTACAGTCACCCACACACCCCCTCTTCCTGACACCTGCCAAATATGCTGAATACCTACATCTCTCTTGTGTTGTGACCAGTGGACACACCACATGGCCCAGTCCACTCTTGCGGGTTGGAGCAGGTCAGGTACTGATGGTTGCAGAAGCATGGTGTTTCAGCTTATTTTAAAAAAAGTCTTGAACTGCAGCTCATCCTGCTAAATCTTCATGGCATTAATAGGATCTGGTTTCTTCATTCTAATGCAGGAACTGCTGCCTTTGTCATGTCTTCATCTCAGTGTACAAATACACCAAAAAAAGCTTCCTTTTTACTAAGTTCCTGGCTTTGGCTGACAGTGGAAGCAATATCAATCCTGCAGCAGGAAAGAGCTTGTCCTAATAAACTAGATTTCCATCCTCTGCTTTTCTCTCCACTCGCCAGCTGACACTTCTCAACATTTTGTTTTGGCACTCTTCTTTAAACATACTTTCTTTCTCTTGCAGTGGAGTTTTCAAAGACCTGTGCTGGTCTTTCAAAGAGGGTCCACCCACAGCTTCATATCTTAATAATTTTTTTGGATCAGGCTATCTAGTGTTCTCCTGGTGACTAATCATCTTGCTACATGAAGTGTGGAACAAAGTACCTGGCTGCCATGCTGCTTTGTGTCAATGAGGAGCTAACCATAATGGGGTTAAGACACAACAAGCTGCATATGCGTGGGTTTGGAGGGAGGTGTGTGAAGAGGAGTTTGTGGTAGGAAACTAAGCAGTTACTTTGTTGGCGTGGACTTTTTTTTGGTGACATTCATGAATTCTTGTTTATCTCAAAGATCTTTTCGAGAAGATTTTTCTCCTGATCTTTTTAAAATATGGCTCTGTTCCACATTGTTTGCTGACATATCACTATAAATTTCCTTGGTAGAGCTGGTCTTCAGGGACTTTAAAATTAGCTTTATTCCACCTCTGCAGGTGTAGAGAGGGTTTTACTAGTGATGGAAAGATACGTTGTCTGGGTTTGTCTCTTCTCCCCAATACTGTCCATCTGCCAGTTCAACCCAAAACCTGACAATTGAATTGGGACCTCCTTAGCTAACATATCATGAAAATCAGATGCTGTGGTTGGATCTTTGTTAAGCATTCCGTTTGATTAGAAGAGCCAGAATAGCATCCAGCTGAAGCTGAGTTTAATAATTCTATTTGAAGCACAAGCCGAGAATAGAAATGGGCTAACTCTCCCATACCTTGTTTGGCTCCATGGCTGTAAACAAGAAAAATAAACTTCAGCCAGTGGAAATTACTGAACTGTACACAAGAAACAACCTTCTCAAAGAACTGCTCTAATAGTCATTCTTAGAGCTGTTTCCACGTGAAAATTTACCAGCAGTGTTGGGGAACAGAAGTGTTTATTTCACAGATCTTGCAGTGAACTCACTGTATATGTGACTGGACATGAGACTGGAAAGCCTTTTTCGTTAACACTGTGTTTAAAAAAAAAGTATACGGAAAGGACTGCCTCTGTTCCTGGATGGTTGTAAACTAAATGTTATTGCTCTGATATACAAGTGATGCCTTTGAACAGCAAGTTTTAACACGTAAATAGTGGCATTGAATAGCCTCCTGCATGCTCCTTATTGTCTTGCGTTTGCTCGGGGGCCCTTCTGCTTGTGAAGTCAGACTAAGGTGATTTTTTTTTTCATTTTTTTTTCCTTTTTTTTTTTCCAAGCAAGACCAGGATATTATTGTGAGAACACCCGAGAGCAGTTCCATTTGCCAAAATAAGTCCAAATTTGTTAGTGAATTGACTCTTGTTTATGTCAAAGCTCAGACACAGAGAAGCTTATTGAGAAATGAATGGCTTTTTTTTGTTATTAGTGTTGTGAAACTGTCCAGAATTGTTCTTCTGGTGTTTTGTGACTGGATGTATAAAATTGTTTGTTCACCTCACAGGGGGCCCTTGGCCCCAGTACTGTTTCATGCTGTACGCCAGCTAGTGCTGCTTGATGATTTCACTGGAATAGAGAAGGGAGGCCTCACACAGGTCAAAAAATAGGCAGGGTAGCTCAGGCAAGACCCTCTGTCGTAGCCACAACAGAGGCCGGGGTGCAGAAGACAGTGGGGGCTGTCAGCCACATCTATGTATTTAGCAAAGCAAAGTCTACCACCACCTCTCCACCTCTTCCTCTCCTCTCAAGCTTTGAGCTTTTGTTTTCAGAAGTAGGGAAAGTGCAAAAACCTCCTTTTCTAAAGCTAATTGGTATCTTCCCATCTTCTGTTCCTCCCTGGCTTACCTGCAGCCTAGGAAGAAGAGGGTAGTGGGCCTTTCTGGGAAAATAATAGAGACAAATGCTGGTCAGGGAAGGGAGGGACAGAGTTGCCTTGGAGCTGCTCTCACTAGGTGGTTGAGGAGGGGCCTTTGGGTGAGCTGGCAGTTGAGAGAGAAGGTGTGTTACAAACAAAGAACTTGTAGTGAAACTGATCCCTTGCATCTGTGAGTGGAGTTCTGAATGGGCCCTGCAGAGAGGCGAGTGCTGCATTTATGTATCAGTCTTCTGCCATTTGGGAATGCAAGGGAGATGTGTACGTTGACAGCTTGCACAGGGTAATTTCTACATGAAAATGTATAGCATTGGAACATGTTGCTTTTGCCGTGCCTGTTGTAAAGATTTTCCCCAAGGGCACGATAAACTTGTTTTGAGATAATAGCTTATGATCAACAGGCCACATTGTCCTGTGCCTGAACTTACTGTCCTCACAGAGAAAGTGTGAGCTTCTGGGTGTCAAACTACCTGGATTCCATGTACAAAGCTGGTCAGGATAGGAAAGCATATAAGACAGCCCCAGGACAATTGGAAGGAGAGAGAAGCAATCACTTAAAATGAAATTCAAACCCTTTGAATCCTTTCCTGTAACTAGCACTTGCCGTAGAGATGACCCCTTTTTCTCTTCCACCTCTTTCTCTTTCCCTCTTGACTTCTTGAAGTATAGTGGCTGAGCAGGGAGCAAGCAGGAGATGATCCCTAATGAACTGGAGGTGGTAGAGGTGCTGGGCTCCATTTGGTACTGCAGTGGATTGCTACAAAGTTGGGATGGGGTAGAATTCCTAAGACTGTTCGGAACCTCCATCACAGCTTATCTCATTACTGGGGTAGCAAAGTTTTGCCTGGGAGGGGGATTTTGGAGGAGGAGGAGGTGGAAAACCTTTTATTATTATTATTATTATTGTTGTTTTTGAACCAGAAAATGTAGTGTCAGCACAAAGAAGCTTTTTGCAAATCTGTCAAAATGTTAAGCAGCTTTTTTTTGCTTTTAAATCTGAAGTATGTTTTGAAGCACTTTGGAAATGCAAAGCACTAGGAGTACTAAGTACTCTTTATCGTCTGTCTAAAAGTGGCATTTGAAAAGAAAAAGATGTATCTGTTTCAGACTGCTGGCTGCTCCTTATCATTTTTCCAGAGCTGCCACCCAGCCCTTTGCCTCCCTCCCATGGCTGGAGGGGGGGAGTGTATTCCACCATGCCGAGAGCAGAGGGTTCCCTAAGGGAGGAGACCTGCTAAATCCTTCACTTGCCTTTGGGTCGCAGGTTGGCTTCCTTCTTCCCCACCTCCTTTGATCAAGGAAAGGGAAAAAATGAAGCTGAGTTTCAGTTTGAGTGGTCCTAGTCTGGAACAATGACCGTTTCTTCCAGCTCTGGAGACATCTTTATAGAGTTTCCTGTCTGAAAAAATTGCACCTTATTAGCTTAATTGAGGAACGAGATGTCTGTCCTTCTGCAGGGAGTGGGGAGAGGAAGGGAGGGTGAGCCAGGAGCTGTCTTCAGTAGCTGCTGGATTTTTCCAGAAGCCGTTTCCTCACCTCATCTCCAACAGAACAGCAACAAAAGAACTAAAATAATTTAGATGAAGCTTTTGTTCTGAGTATCTCAAGAACCTTTTGAGCAGGCTAAGGGGAGAGAACCCTTTTCCCTCACCTAGTCAGCTCTACAGCGTGGGGGTCAACACCCCAGTTCTCTCACTGGGTTTTCAGCACCAACCTTTTCCCTCAGCATATGCACATCATTAGAACGCTTTTGCACACTGACTCATATAATTTGGTGTGCTCCCCTCTGTTGCAGGGGGAAGATGGGGGACAGTGGGGTCAGTTAGAGGGGAAAGTCCCTGATTATTTTTGTTCCTGTCTCTTCAGTTGTTGCTGTTGTTCCTGTCAGCACGCTAGAGTATTGGAGTCTTTGCACACAGAAAGCTTCCTTTTGCACAGAATGAGCTTCTAGCTTTTGTACAGACTAATTGAATGTATTTGGGGAGGGGGGGAAATAGGGAGTAAACCAATTCCAAACAAACCAATCAGAGTATAATGCCTTTTCTGAGCGAGTATGTGCTGTAAAAGGAGATTGTAATAGCAAAGGGAGGGCAGGCTCAAGTATAATTTGACACAAAGTGTGGCTTTATTTTTGTACTGATATGGATAAGAGACTGTACAGCATCTATTTATTTAGATGATTTATGTGGTAAATGTTGCAAACAAAACTATTAAAATATTAAATATGAGAACTGACATTTACCTCATGGTATGTTTGTGTGGTCGTTTACCCCCTCCCTTGCTTTAATTCTCCAGTTGAATTATTTTCCAACAGTCACATCTATTGGTGTATAAACATGCAGTGCAGCTGGAAAAAGAATGGAAAATGTGCATGCGTGCGTGAGGAAGATCAGTAAAGAAGGATCGATGAAGAATGGAGCCTGCAAAAGGCTGTTTCTGACATTACTCGTTACTTTGATTGGAGGAGGTCAAGTTTTTATTAATTTTTAACCCACTGGGTAAGTTAGAGCTGTACAGGGGTGACCTGGGATGACTGGTCTTTGATGGATTATAATTTGAAGAGGAGAATGCTGATGGCAGGGTGGCTGTTGCTCTGGGTTTAGGGAGTTCTCTACATTCTTGGCACGAGGCTGCAGTGCCAGGACAGCTCTGCCAGCACCAGGAGAGTGCTGGTGTGCCTCATATCCATCTCATGGGAATGGAGAAAGTCTGAGGTGAGGCCTGGGCTGCTGGGCATGCTCTGCAGTGCTTGCCAGCAGGAAAGCAGCTCTCCTCCAAGCCAAAGCCTCCAGTGGGTTGGCCAGCAAGGCTTCCAGGGACTCTTCAGGAGCACAGCTGCTCCTGGGTACATTTTGGCCCCTGGTTCACCCTAGGGCTTAGCCAAGGAGCCCGAGTCCTGGAACTGCTGATACTCCATGGAGGAAATCCCACACGTCATTTAGTCCACTTGGGTGCCTGGCTTGCTCCCTCAAGGTGTGTCCCACTCCATCCCCTGTGGAGGGGGAGGCCGGCTGTTTATCGAGGTACCTGAGGCTGTCTGAGATGCCTCTAGTAGATGTAATGTGAGGGTGAGCCCTGCACCTGAACACAGCTATGGTATCAATCACAAAAGCATGTGGAGCAGAAGCAGAGGGGGATGGGGTGCATTTCCTGAGTCTGTCATGGCTCAAGGCAGCGTGGTTAGGTCTTGTCTGTGTTACCGAAGCACTGTCAGCATGCTTGCCTTGAGCCAGGGCAGCTGGAGTTGAGTGATGGCATCAGAGCAGGACTCTAGCCAGCCACTTTCTGGCAGCAGCTAGCAAGTCAGGTGAAGTTGTAAGAAACTGCAGTGCAGAGTTACAGGAAAGCCTGCTCTGGAGATTGTCTTCCTACCTCTGCCAATGCTGCAGAGGCTGGCTGGTACTAGAAGCAGCTTGTCCTTTTGCATGCATGTGTTGGCTGGATTAAAGGTTAATCTGGGCAGCCCTCCTTTTTGTTAATAATCTGTTGCTATGCTGCCCCTCTGATCCGTGCAGTGCAGCTGACTTGCCTTGCACAGCTCTCCCCATCGGATGCCTGAGAACCAGGGCACTTGGCGAAAGGGGAAACCACATGGTTTGAGCAGTTCGGTGTTCTCTGAGAAGCACAGAGTGAAATGCAGCCTGTGTGACCCCTGCGAGGGCAGTCACTTCCTGTCTGTTCAGTGCCACACAACTTCCCTGCTCTTGCTCCTTCTCTTCGCAGCATTTTGCTTGCCAAGCGACTGTTTTTGAATCAAGAATGCAAGAAATCTGGGGGACTTGTGTCATCATCCTGATCCAGCGGCAGCCTGGGCAGCTGGGCCTGCTTTGGGAACTCCTAGGCAGGCCTTGGGGATATCATAGCATCCCACCAGTGTAGGCACAGCACAAGCCCCATGGGCCTTCTCTCTCTGCTACATGAAAAAGTCAATGGGCTGGAGGGCTGCTTGTTCTGGCCACTGCTCATGCCACGCTGAGCCACCCGTACCTGGTGCGCAGGGAGTTACGTGGTCAGCTCCGAGGGACCTGCCTTTGCTTGTGTTTCAGAGCTGCTGCAGGGAAATCCCAGCACACGGTCACCTTGATGCCCATAGTGCCAAGGGTTTGCTTGGAAATGTACACGGCATTGGCTTGAGGGGCTGGGCTGTGTGCAGCTGTTCCTACTGTAGGTGAGGGAGTGACCATTTGCTTTCCAGAATCTGCTGCTCCTGACAGTGACCTCACTGGAGTGAAGTGCAGCAGTCAGTTGATGAACCCTGGGAGCTGTTCTCCTGGAGAGAAGTGCTGCTACTCCTGCCAAGTCCACAAAAAATGAGCTTGGAGGCAGCTACTGACTTTGAGCAGGTGAGTTTCCCATTATCAAGTGCCATTTCGAAAACACATTAAAATGTTCTCGCACCTGCTGCTGTCCCCCTGTGCCCATACACCGCTGGCCAGAGGTTTTGATGTGAAAGATGTTCTTGCTCTCCCAAAGCTTATTGTTTCCAGGCATGACCAGGTGCTAGTAAGAAGTGCTACGGTGTATCCTACGGCACCAGGGTTTTGCAGGCAGCAAGTTGCTAGAAAAGTATTTTATTTCAGTGTCTGTAGTGAACAATAGCTGTTCAGGGAGGCCTGTCTTCCCAGGTGGGTTTGGTTTTTTTTTTAAAGTTTTACTGGAATTGTGAATGAAACAAAGGAAATGCCCAACAATGTCCTGAACAGCTGGATATTCTGCTACTATTTTGCTTTGTGAGAGTAAAAGTTAGATGAAAGTGTTAGGCGATACCTGTGCAAGGGCAGCTCACAGTGAACTGAGCTGTTGCTGAGGCTGGAAAAAAGGTTCTGCTGACAGGTGGAAGGAGAAAATAACTAGAAAGAGCACATGGAGCTCTCTGAAAAGCTGCTGCCCCTTCTGGTCCATGGATCGGGGTGCCCTGTGCTCCTGTCCTGAGGCGGGGTGTACTGTTCATGACCCACACGTCTGTTTTGGTACAAGACCACCAGTCTTGGCTGCTGCACGTGTGTTTGTGTAGCTATGTAAAGACTTTTCCCCCATTTGATTTAAGGATGCCTGCTTTTGAGGGTGGATGGTGTTGCTGGTTCAGTTGCTTGACACTCAGCTACAAATGTAAAAGCAGTTGTTTAAACAAAGTGAACAGTAACAAACACTAATTTAAACATGATAGTGTTAATGAACACTTAATATGCAAAGTTTAAATAGTGAAAAGCAAAATGCAAGGGGTGTGATGGACTTTTTCAAGCATATGAAGAGTTGAGATTTAAAAAAGGTGGTGTCTAGAGAAAAGGGGCAGTCCCAGAAAGACTTGACTCTAGGTGAGAGTCTTGGGCTTTTGTTCTTGCCTGGCCTGTGATGCCAAACGCCTGAGAAAGTGCCTCTAAGAGCCTATTCTCGAAGTAAGGGATATGACCTAAATGCAGAATTATCAGTGATGAAGCATGCTGTGCTTCAGTCCCTGACCACAGAAACACCTCGTTCTCCCAATCGTTCGCATGTCCTGAACCAGGATCCATGTGATTGTCTCCATCAGCATTCAGCAACCTCTCCATTAACCCCCCCTTCAAATGGGGACATGGTGGTGGGGAGCACATCCTCTCCTGAGTCACTTTTCCTCTGGGCAGAGAGCTTGTGTTGGCTGCAATATTTCAGCTGCTAAGGTGAAAAAGAACAAAACGCTCTGACAGATCTTGCCTGAATCACAGGCAGTGAGGAAAACATTCATTGTCCTACCTGCCTGCCTTGACTTTGGGAAATCCATCCCTGCTAGTACTGATATTATAACCTGTAATATAGCCATTTCCAGAATACCCTCCTTGTGGGTGAAATCCCTGAGCAAGAGGAGGAAAGGGAAAGGGAAGGTGAATGCAAATGGTGAAAGGGTTAGCGAGGGCCACCGGGACTGTGAGGGGTCCCTGCCAGGCCAGCTGGGAGCAGGTAGCAGAGGGATCCCAGTGCTCTGCAGGTACCTTGCTGGTCACACTGGGGTGAGAAAGAGCAGCAAATGCAGGACAACCACTGCCGATAGCCCTCATCACAGCTCCCACTTTTTCCAGGGGATATCTGAAATGCCTCCTCACCCAAAAACCAGGTCAGAAAGCAGAACAGGCCTGATAAGGTCCTCCAGGTAAGGGAGGACCCTGAATTCCACACAGATGCAGCTGCAGGGCCGTGAGCTTCCATTTTGAACTACGGAGAATGATTTTTGACTGAGATTTTTGTCTTTGTAGCACCTGCAATGGAGTGTGAAGTATGCTGCGAATTAATTAGGGGTTTGCAGTAATAGTCAGGCCAGGGAATTCCTCTAAGTGACTTAACATTTTTCTGGTTTCCTTGCATGGTTGGCCCATTTACCTCGCAATACACTGGCTCAAAAATTGTACCTTATACTGGCACACAGTCACACCAGTGAAACGGAATTCAAAGAAAAAAAAAACAAACCAAGAAAGAAGATATTTAAGCGCCTTTATTGCTAGGTTTTGCCTTGGTACGTGCTTCAACGCTGCCTGCTTCCCCGCTTGCGAGAGGGGGTGACGGTGCATCTGCAGCGGGAGAAGAAGAAGCTGCCGCCATTGTTTTAAGTGCAAAAAAAGGCCCCGTTCGGGCGGGAAGGGGCAATACCGCCGCCATGCCGGGGATCTGCCCGGGCGGGATTCGCTTCCCTTCCTTTCGCTCCTCTTCCCGCAGCGCCGCTGTCCCGCGGCCCTGGGGACCTAGACCCCCCCCACGCCCCGCCCGTGGCGCGGCCCCTTTAAGGGCCTTTAACCCCGGGGGGGGCGGGTCACGCGCGGCCGCGGCGGGAGGGGGCGCGCGGGCGTGCGCGAGCCGGCGGCGGCACGAGGAGGGCGGGGCCG
>VWPU01020068.1:0-11419 GCA_013398955.1 Callaeas wilsoni
TTTTCTTGTAATCATTTTTGGGATGCAATAATAACTGTTCTTCTCCACCCTAAAAGGACATGTAACACAAGGTTAACAGTGCTGACATGGTTTACATGGCAAGCATTTAAAATTCAGACGATTGTCAAATTGAAACTCACGCTCTTACAAAACAACTATTAATCAAAACACAAAATCAAGAAAACAGAATACACCGAGGGAGAATACATATCCTCAAAGTCTGAACTTTGCCCTTGCTTATGTCACTAGGTATAAGAAACAAGAAGAAACCCAGAGGGAGAAATCAAGGTGCCTTCCTAGTTACCAACACGTGTTATTAATGAGAGAGCTCGCTCAGACCACTGCACAGGTCTGTGTGGTGCAAATCTACATTCATGAGCAATACATTTCTGGCTGTGAATCTCAATGCACCTCATCCAATTTTTAAGTCATTAACTTCTAACATGTTGCTTGCTTATTGGAGCCCTTCTCTTCCGCTCCGTATGTATTTTTTAGGCAACCATTTACTGAATGGGTATGTTTCCATGATTATGCAGCAAAAATCTACAGGGCTAAAAAAACCTCATAAAGACAGACAACCTAGTTAGGTTTCTGTACCACTGAGGAAGTGAAGGCCTGAAGTTAAGTACCTGGAATTTACCTTTAGACAGAAAGGTATTCTCATTATTACCTGTTCAAGAATGTTAGTCTCTTCTGCAAACAGCCAGTCCATCAGTACCTTGAAGACGAATGATTGTTTACAGCCTGCAACATTTCCTTCTATTAAGGAAAAGAAGGCTTTTGAAAACTGGTATGTATGAGTTTACAGAAGACAAAAGGGCATCACGCTGGGTAATAAGATATGGATAATTCAAAAAAATCACACTCCCCACCTAGAATCTGTTCTTACTCAAATACTTAAAGGGCAATGCCTGTGTATATTAATAGAAATAGAAATTTTTTGATGAACCCATATAAAAATATGCAAAAAAGGCTCGGTCAATATGGGAACTATACACCCAGTGGAGTCTGGTAAGACGCAAGAGTTAAAGAAAGGAGATTTTTAATCAAAAGAGGGAAGCTGTCAAACCAAAGGCCTAGCAGTCCCTAAACTACTCTTCATCACAGAATAAGCTGAATGTCTTTCACTACTTCACATCCAGGACCAACAACACCCTTCTTATCACATACATAAGTCATGAGGACTCAAAACCAAAACACCTGTTCCCCAACAACTCCTTGACTCACACACTTAATCTGTCCGTTCATAAGGATGAAGTCTGGGTGCTAATTGCCAAAGCCTTCAACAGTGGAAAATATATGCTTCTCAAAACACTGTTCAAAAGTTGTCAAAACTGCCGAAGTTCAAAGTGCAAGCAAGACAATCCACTTAGTAGACATTAAAGAAGGAGTCCTGCCACCTCCATGTGCACGGGCACAAGGACCTTCTCCTCTCTACCCAGCACTGAACAGAACAGCCTAGTCCAGGACGGAGCTTTGTAGGGGCTTCATTGGAATATATATCTTTCTGGAAAGACACCCAAGAGGAAGATAACTATTATTGCAACACAGAGAGCAATAGTGGCAAGTTTGCACCAGCTGAGGGTTTCCCATCTAGAAACTTTATTGAAGGCATCAGGATACAGAGAGGACAGTAAAATAGTAGCTTCAACACATACTCAAACACAGCATTTCAACATTAGGCAGATCTCGCGCAGCAGCAAGAGATGCAGTCAATCTCTTTCTTTTCCTTTGTGTTCAAAACCAAAAGGAGAGACTGCATTTGGTGCTGTAACAGAGTGACCTCTCCCATGCCCCTCTCTGCACACGAGACTTACAGTTTTCTATACAAGGAGGACCAGCCACAGGTAGACAAAGGACACTCACAACTTGTCAGGTGCCAAAAAGTATGAACATGTGAAGATGCTTTGTACCAACCAAATGTTCATAAATTGCATTTTCCATAGAAAACTTAAAATTAATAACTACATCTAACCATTTCCCCGAATTTTCAACAAGAATTTTTGCTTTCAGTGGCAATTCTCAAAATACTCTTTAGGATCAAGGACATAAGCTAAAAAGCTTCCACTTCATCGTCATGAATGAATCTGCAATGTGCGTTTTTCCCTTGAACATGAGCACCTGAATTTGTCCAACACAAGCAGTGGTCTCCTGCTCCGGAATGCAGGATAGTTTTCATTTCCTTCTCTTTTTTTAAAAATTTTGCTTTAATAAACAAGCACTTAATTAAAGATGCTTTTACTTCTCAGGCATGTGACAACACTGAAAAGCTCTCAGTGCACACCTCAGCATCGCTATCGATTAGAGTCACCTCCAAAAAGTCAGCCAGTTCAGAACGGGACAACGAAACGATCTCCTCGAGCGCCTGAAACACAACCTCGAGGTTGGCCGGGCCGGGGCTGACGGCAGAGGGCGGCGGGGGCGGCTCCTCCATCACCCACAGTCGGCGACAGTCGCGCCGACGGCGTCGCGCGCAGCCTCCCAGGGACCGAGCGCCAACGGCCGCGGCGCGAGGGTCGCGCCGGCCCCGCCCCCGGCACGCGCCGGGGTAACGGCACGGGGCCAGCAGGGGCCGCTGTGCTTCGCCATGCCTCAGACACTGGGGTGACCGTAAAAGGAACCTCTGGAACACCGATCCAGTCACTAGTCAGAGAAAATTTAGAACTGAGGCATCATTCGGGCTGGAAGTCACCTCACAAGATCTCTCCTTCAGCCTCCTGCTCAAAGCACAGTCGTTCATCAGGTCAGACCAGGTTGCCTGGGGGTTTACCAGTTAAAGGATTCAAAACCTCTCTGGGCCCTCACTCCACTGCATTGTCCTAAGTTTTTCCTTATCTCCAGCCCAAGCCTCTCTAGTTTCAGCTGATACCACTTTCTCTTTTCTCCTGGCAGGCACCTCTGTGAAGAGCCTGGCCTCAGCGCCTTGATCTCACCCCAGAGCCTCAAGGTGCTTTCAGATGCCTTACAGCTGTCTTTGCTCCAGCGGGAACCAGTCCTGGACCCATAGCCTCACCTATCAGGGTGAGCACTCCAGCCCCACTCCCATGGTGGCCTTCCCTGAATTTGTCCCATTTTGCCAATTTGCATCTTGACTTGTGGATCAGGACGTGGATGCAGGACCCATTTGTGGTCTGACAAGTGCCAAGCAGAAACAATAATCCCTTTTGTCCTTGCTGAATTCGATGGGATTCCTTTTAGCTCATTCCTCCCCCCAGTCCTGGTACCTGTGGATGGCAGCCCTGCTCTCGTATATATTGACAGCCTCCTCCTCCTCCTCTTCCCTAGTCTATCATCATCTCCCAGAGACACGATGGCTCTCCTTTGCTTTGCGCATTGCCCACAAGTTAAATAAGAAACATCCCAGGTTAGACTTCTGCTGGATCCCACTTGCTGCCAGATATTTCCTTCATTGTTTTGCTGTCAAGATATCATGCTGGGCATATGCATTTCTGCTACACCTGGGAAAGCAATGCCTTTCCTCTCCCTGCAGGAAACTGTAAAGTTCAAATAATTGGATTTGTACTTGTAACAAGGTTTTTGCTTTAAAGTTGGACTTGCTCTTAGGGGTCTTTTCTGATGCAAATAATTTAATATTGGCATAGTGAGGAATATCAAGTGCTTCATTCAGGGTGATTAGCAGCTCTTGCCTTTGCGCCATGTAGTAAAGCATGCATGCATGAGTGTCTAGTGCATACAATCACAGTTCTGCACATTGTTTTCGCATGTGTTTGACAGCAAACATTTGAATGCTCGCTCCATTGATTTTTCTGCTGTAGGCTGCAGCTTTGGTAGCTCTCTTTGTATCTAAATGTCTTAGCAGATGGGCATTGGATATAACTGACTTTCTTGTGTTTGTGTCATGATGAATATCCACACCTGGCAACACTGAGTTGGTATCTGTTGTCTAGATATTCACATGTAGGAAAAAGGGCACGCTGAGAGAGCTTGAGTTACATGTGAAATTGCATGTGACACAGAAAACTAGGAGTACTTTACTAACTAACAAAAAGCAAAGTAATATTTCACTAGGTACAGCTAAACAGCACTGGAGAAGACACAGGAGATATTTATTTGAATTTTTTATTCTGTAATACTCTGTACCACTTATATATATGAGAGAAGGATACTACCAGCAAGTGAAATTGGTAATAGAGAAAAATGTCCCTTTTAACTTCTTATTACAGATGAACTAATCATAATCAGTTTTCCCAGGGGACATCCTACTGACATTCTGCAGAGCCTGATGTTAGATTACACTTTGCTTCCAGAGCATAAGGAAAGCTAATCTAGCAATCCTAGACAGAGCTATGTCAGATTGTTTTTTGGTATGGCTTACAGATATTTTCTCCCCAATATTTTCTGACTTTCTTCTCCTTCCTTACACTACTAAATAAATAAAAAATGTGGTTTAAATTCAGTCTTCCAGCAGTTTCTGACAAAATACATATCTGTATTTTCTCTGAGGATATGAAAGCCCAGAGGATAGATTATGTATCTTCTGCTAGTCTGGTGGGGCAAGTGGTGAGCGGTATCTAAATCTGTTCGTGTTAACCACTTCTAACATGTTGATTGCCATCAGCAACAAGTCCATTTGTGTGAAGAAACAGATACTACAAGGCTCGAAGCCAAACTGCTGACACTTTGTTAGCATCACCAGTGGCTCTGCCTTATTTTGTCAGACACTCTGATTATTTACAGTCATCAAAGGTCAGATGCAAAATTTTTATACTTCTATTTCGGTTATTGTAATTCAAAAGACCACAAAAGTGGCAAGATCGCTAAAAAAGTTCTGCCTTCACAGAATAATTTGCAGTTAATTTTAGCTTGGACAATATCCCTGTGCATGTGGGGGTGCATGCACAAAAATTCCAAGGAAACATTCCCCTCTCACTTACTTGGAGAAAGGCTTTTTTTCCCCATTCCTCTTACATTCCTCCAGAGCCATGAAATGCAAGGACTTTGGACCCCTTTTTGATCCTAACAATCCATTTTATACACTGAACTTCCTAAATAATTGCTCCAATACACCTCTGTCACATGCTATTGACTTTCCTGCTACCCTTGCTATTCTTTCAAGTGATGAATCTTGTTTCACAAGGCTGGGAAGACAAAAATCCATTTCAGAGCCTCAGACAGGGAGTTAATTTATCACTACTTCAGTAAGCACTCTTAGCTGCATAGGGCATTTATTCTCTCTCTTGGTCCTCCATATCAAAGGTGTGGGGCTTTTCCTGAAATACTGCTTATTTGAAGAAATACTGCTAATATTCCTTCATGATAATGGGCAGCTGAGATGTTATTATCCAATTTTATGCTCTTTCCTTTTAGATCTAATCATTGGATCCTGTCAATTACATGTACAACTAATGTATGCATTTATTTTTGCATTTCTAATGGACAAGCATCCTAGGGTTACTAAAAATTGTATTAAATTTGTACATAGCAGAGTTTGAAACTTAACAAAAAACAGCTTTTGTATCTGCCCATCCATCTGTCCAACTGTCTACCTACCTACCTACCCACCTACTGTCCTATCTACCCAACTCTCTATAAATTTGAGAACAACTTTTGTAATCATCTCCCTTTACACTAATTTTCAGATATAAACCCAAACATGAGTTTACTGAAAAACACCTGTTGAGCACTGATTTATACTGCCCACCTGGTCCAATTGAATTGTGAGCTGAAAAGAATTCTGCAGGCTAAAAAGGGAGAAGATTGAAGCAGAGCAAGAGACCCATTTTGTTGTGGTGTTTCCTTCATTAGAAAAGATAAATTTTATATTTGTTCTTGTTGTTCTAATTCTCTACTTCTAATGAAAGTGGAGGACAAAGGAAGTGGAAGAAATACACCCAAAGACCCTTTCTTCTAATGTGGAAATCAGTTTAGAGTGGTTTGGCAAAGACATCTGTAAATGGAGCCAGGTTGTGGATCTGACTCTCCAGTTGAATATCTGTTCCTTCAGGTCATTATTTTTGTTGGGTTTGACCTGGTCTCCCCTCTCAAAAGAGCTCAATTGCTTCCACCTTGTACATCTTTTAACTGCTTCATTCCAGAAAAAACAGTGGCCTCATAAGAGTGCTGAAATGCTTGGTAGGAAAAGGGAAAAATGAAACTGAATGTGGATCAGATCCATCAGCATAAGTCCTGCTCAAAATAAGGAATCAAAATTCATCTAAAAATTCACAGCAATGTCCATAGAAATTGTCGGAGACGGCAGGAGACAAGCACATCTGATGATGATCGACAAGTGTCAGTTTATTAAATGCAGCGTACACATTATATAGGATACTTAATAAGCTCATGCATATTGCAAACTCATAGCTCATGATTGGTTGTTATCTCAAAGGCCAGCACCACTCAGACCCGCATTCCTGCAGTTGGGACTTCAACATTCTTATCGTTTTTTTTCCTCCCTTCACATCTTGTTATTGTATGACTCTTCACTCAAGGACATGCTGACCTTGAGTTTTGCTACACTTGCACAAGCTCAATGTTGCTGCTGTAGCCCCTTTCGCTGAGCCAGGCCTGCGCCAGGCTTTCCACAAGAAATGCCATGATGAACTGATATTAAAACTGGAGACATGGCCAAGACCCTGGTGACTGGCATTTAACTGTGGTTGTGAGCCAAAGACAGGGGTGAGAAGAGAGAGTGTAATGTGGAGCTGCAGTAGCCTTGGAGAGGTGTGCAGAGGCATGAGGAAATGCAGGGACAGATGTCCCATTGCAGCATCACTGGGTGGGAGGATGACATCACTAGGAGATGGATTGTAACCTAACATTCCTCACTGCTTATTTTCAGGGGCTAGACATCCATTTGACTGTGACATCACTGGATGGTAGAGAATAACTTCACCAGGAGATGGACTGTGATATCACATCCCTTGCTGGTTATATGTGTGCCTGCAGAGCCGGGCTGGGTCAGTTTAGCTCAAGCCTGGACTTCTGCTGAGTGTGCCTGCAAGTGAGACCTCCGTCTGGCCCTCAGTTCTCCCCAGCCTGCTGCAGCGAGAAGACATGGCCACAGGGGCAGGCAAGAGCTGCCCCATCTGCCGCAACACTCGGAGTGATGTGGCTTCTGCCCTGCCCTGTAATGACCAGTTCTGTCTGGGCTGCATCCTGTGGTGGGCAAAGACAAATCCAGCATGCCCACTCTGCAGCAGACCTATGGAGATCATCAGGTTTTCTGAGCGGAGCGAACAGGACTATCTACAGTTTGCCATCACAACCTCAGAAGAGTTGGCAGAGGACAGCAGCCAGGCAGGGAGTGCTCCATTACATCGGGTTCAAAACAGCCCCCATCACCCTGGGGTGTCCCCTCCACCTTCTCCACAAGGGATGCTGTCTCCAGATGAGCAAGGGGCTGCAGAGCCACAGTTCATGGGTGGCCTCCTGCCTGAGGTCTGGGCAGAACTTTTCCAAAGACAACAGCAACTGCTGGACCCTGTGCTTCCCTGGCTGCGCTGGAGGTTGGCAGCAGTCTATCAGGACCAGTGGTGGCGAGCAGAGGCTGCAGAGGCCTCCATCCTGCACGGCCTCTGTGTCTGTGGTCTCAATGCAGAGACCTTGGTCGAGCTGCTGGAGCCTCTCCTCAACAGGCACACAGCATCGCTGGTCTATGGCATCATCAATGACATTGCAGGGCAATGCAGTGAAGAAGCCCAGAGGCTGCTGTGCTTCCGTCATGCCAGCACCAACTCCAGTAGCTCCAGCAACACTAGCTCCCGGGAGGTGACTCTTTCCAGTGGACCCACAGGCTCTGAGGTAGAGGAGGAAGATGGTACATCAGAAACCGGTCTCCAACAGAGTTCCAGTAACCCCCCATCTATGCCCACCTGCTCAGAGCAGGACCAGCACCAGGAAGAGCAGGAGCAGACAGTGGCGGTGGCAGGTTCATCTCAGGGCTGCAGCCCCTCTGCTCCTGGCCAGGGCACGGACCGCTCTTCTGGGGAGCCCCGGCGTGCCCAGAAGAGGAGAGCTCCCAGCCCCCAGGATTCTCCCCGACCCAAGAAGAGGCCACCCCACCAGCAGCACTAGTAGTCCTCCAGGAACTCTTCAGCCAAGAAAAAGGAAATAAATTGTAATTTCCCTGACGAAGTCTCTGAGTACTGCTTTCTCCTTGTTCTGGTGCCTTTCTCTGGCCCCCATGCTCCATCATCAGCCAAGAGCCCCCAAGACTCCAGGACCATTTCAGCAGTGCCTCCTCACATGGGAAATCTTGCTGCAGCCGTGATGATTGAAAAGCTTTTGAACAAGCACTGAGGTGATGCTACCAGAGGCATCAGGAGTGAAAGACTGACCAGGCATTCATGTGATGAATGCCTGGTCACACACAGAGGAAAACTCTGATAGTGTCTACCAGAATTTCTGCCTAAGACATTAGTGACAAATGTACAGTTTGATGATGTACAGTCAGAGGACAGGTACAGCCTGAAGGTACAACCAATTAGAGATCATTCAATCAGTGGGAGGGAAAAGACCTGCGCATTAATGTAGAATGCACTATAATCTGAATTAATGTAGAATGCACACACATTAATGTAGAGCACTATAAAAAGAGGGAAGGAGGAAAAAGAAATATGCATCAAGCTAGGGAGTGGAAGAGGAGGTAATACCAGAAACACTGTTCATAAGGACACTAATTATACATTTTGCAGATATGTTTCAAAAAACTAAATAAACAACAAAACTAAAACAAACCGATCAACCAAGAAAACCCCAAAGTCTAGCAAAAAAAAAAAAAAAAGTGTTGTTCTTTAAAACTTTGGAAACTGTTTTTGGACACATTAAGTTTGCATTTTGGGTGACGCATTTGTTGGAGAGCAGGAAGAAATTACTACAAGCAGTTGAAGGAGGAAGGAGAAGTGATAACATTTAGTACATTGCCTTTTTGCTGCTCATGTTTGTACAGTTTCTAGGACAGCTCATTCTGACCACAGAAAAGGCTGGCCAATGGAACATAGTGGGAAAGTTGCAGATTTGCCACCTGCTTGCAGCAAGCAGCAAGCTCAGTGACAGAACAGGCGGTTACTGTCCTGCTGCATGTTCCTGGCAGGAGCCTGTGCTGGCTTCCCAGACCAAGTATGTGCTATGCACCCCACAATCCTTCTGTGAGATGCATTCTGAGTATGACTCAGCCCACAAGTACCTGGGCGGCAAAAAAATTCTCTCAGGAGGAGGGAGGGGTGCTCAGCTGGCCAAACAGCAGACATTCATCCAGGAAAAGTCCCCCTGAACAACCTGGTGGTCTTCAACGATAGAGTGACTAAAATAGTGGACAAGGGAAAGGCTACAGATGTCATCTTCTGGAGTTCTGTAAAGACTGTTGTACTATTCCCCACAACATCCTTTGCTCTAAATGAGAGAGGTGGGTTTGATGGGACTGTTCAGTGGAGGTGGAATTGGTTGGACCGGTATATCCAGATGGTAGTAGTCAATGGCTTAGTGTCCCTATGGGCATCAGTGAAAAGTGGTATTCCTCAGGGGCCCATACTGGAACCAGTGCGATCTTCATCAAGGACATAAGGCAGAGGGATCTAGTGCACTCTCAGCAAATTTGTGGGTGACACCAAGCTGAGCAGGTGACAAGCCTGAGGAGTGAGGTGCCATCCAGAGGAACCTGGACAAGCTCGACAGTTGGCCCATGGGAACCTCATCAGCTTCAGCAAAGCTAGGATTACAGCCCAGAAAGCCGACTGTGTCCTGGGCTGCATCACCAGCAGAACCATTCATTCTGCTCTGGTGAGACCCTGCCCAGAACACTGTGTCCAGCTCTGGGCCCCCGAGCACAAGAAGGACATGGACCTGCTAGAGCAAGTGCCGAGGAGGCCACCAAGATGATCAGAGAGATGGAACACCTGTGCTATGAGGGATAGGTGAGAGAACTGGGTTTGTTCAGTCTGGCGAAGATAAGGCTTTGGGAGACCTTAGAGCCCTTTCCAGTACCTGAAGGGGCTACAAGAGAGCTGGAGAGGGCCACTACAAAGACATGTACTGATAGGAGAAGAGGAAATGGCTTCAACTGACGGAAGACAAGGTTAGATTAGATGCTAGGAAGAAATTCTTGATTGTGAGGGTGCTGAAGCACTGGCACAGGCTGCCCAAAGAATCTGCATCTGTCCCTTCCCTGGGAGCATTCAAGGCCAGGTTGGATGGGACTTGGACAACCAGGTCTAGTGGAAGGTGGCTCTGTCCATGGCAGAGGGCTTGGAACTAAATGATCTTTAGTACCCCTGAAATCCCAAACCATTCTATGGTTCTATGATGTCAGGTAAACCAAGTAGCTTTTCTCACATTGGTGACTCATGGTATTTACTGCATGTTTCACCCTACAGGCCAGCACCTCTTCAAGAAACATAAAAAACTACATTGCCCTTTCAAAATCTCACAAGATATTATAAAGCTCCATGCTTTCAAATACTTTTTTAACTAGAATAGCGAACCACTAGTGTTAGGAATGGTCAGATAACATGATCACCTGTTGTTGAGTACCAGGCATAAGAATGTTTTAGCTAAAACATTCTGACTGTTGCAACAGGAAAGTTGTGACTGGAAGAGAGGGTGCTGTGGAGAAGCGAAAACACTGTGCTGAGCCAATTTCTTTTTCTGCCTTGAGGCTTGTGCTTAGTGCTGCTATGCAAACTCCCACTCTCGACTCCCTTCCTGGAGAGCACCAAAGGGCTGACTGCACATGCCCGAAACAGCAGCAAAAATCTGTTTTACACAGGAGGTGTGCACGAGGAAAACTGTAAAAGGAAGTGGATCAGTCCCCCTCACTCTCTCTTTCTCTCTTGCACTCTTTATTCACCCCATTTCCAAGTAACAGTTCCCTGACACAAAACCTGGTGTCTTTGTTCAGCCTGAAAAGAACTTACAAGGAACATCAAACACCGTTATGGATAGGTTGTGACACAAGAGACCAGGAAAACAGGGTGGGACTGCTAAAGCCTTGGATAAACTCTTGCATGCACTATGAGTGAGAATGACATTGGAAAATTAATCCAATCACTGAGATCTGTAGCTCTATATTGAAATCCTATTGAAGAATAATTGCTTTCAATATGCAGTGTAATTCCCGATATTTGAAATCCTGCCATTTTCTCTGTTTACTTCAGAGCTCACATCAGCAAGCGATATGGCTTAGGACTGAAAACACCAGCTCAGCCTTGCTGCATCCCCAGTCTCAGGAAACGCGTTCATAGAGCTTCTCAAATGTTCGCCAGAGAATAAGGTGGGACGCAGGCCTACAAAGGGTAGGATTGATAAAAACATGGAAAGCCAAGCAACACATCCACTGCATACACATCATCCTGCTGCCGCAGAGCTGTGTCATTTACAAGGAGCCTTGCCCATCGGAGGTGCACCTCTGGGAGATTCCCTGGGCACCTCTGGGAGATTCCATGCACCACAGAGAGCTGCC
>VWPU01020070.1:0-64989 GCA_013398955.1 Callaeas wilsoni
GGCGGCGGCGGGACGGGCGCCCGTTCTATTTAGCCCGGGGCCGGCACCGGGCACGCACCGACAGCGGCGGGGAACCAGCGGCCGCCGGGGCACGGGCCGCCAGCGGCTGCCGGCAGCCGGAGGAGGGGGACGGGCGGCCGCCGCCACCGCACGGCACCGGGAGGAAGGACAGCGAGCGGCCGCCGGCACCGCACCAGCACCGCGGGAAAGGGAAGGAGCGGCCGCCGGCACCGCACCGGCACCGCACAGGCACCGGGAGAAGGAGAACGAGCGGCCGCCGGCACCGCAGCAACAGCGGGGCGAGGAGAGCGAGCGGCCGCCGGCAGCGCAGCGCAGCGGAGGCAGCGGACGGGAGCAGCGGCCCCCGGCCGCCCGGTCCCGCAGGTAGGAGCGGGCAGCGCGGGCGGCTCCGTGCCCGCCGCCCCCCGGGGCAGGGCTCTGCCCGAGCGGGTCCCCGGCAGAGCCCGGCAGGTGGGGGGTGTCCCCCACGCCTCGCTTCGACCGAAAAGTTGTTTTTCCGCCCCAAAGCGTGCGCCGGCCGGGCAGTACCGCTGCCCGCGCCTTGTCCGGCGCTGCTCCCGGTGAGCGCTGGGGTGTTTTAAACTCCATTGACTGGTTATTTCCGCCCCCCTCTCCCAGCTGGATAAAATCCCCGGGCTGGGAAGCGCGGCCAAGCCTCACCCTCTCCTTGCGGGAGCGAGCGGGCAGCGCCCGGCCGCCTCTCCCAGGTAGGGGCTGGGTGGGCTCCCCGGGCAGGACCCGGTCCCGACCCGGTCCCAGGGGTGCTGCAGCCTCTTGCAGCAAAGGAGACCGCTAAAAGCATTCCTGCTTGATTTGTTTTTCCTTTCTTTCAAGGTTCACGATGTTGACAGCTATGTTCTTGGCTGCGCTCATTCTTATTACAGTACACTCGCAGGAAACTGAGGAAACCATAACGTACACGGTAAGGTTTAATAGACTTGGAGATAATTACTGCTTTGCGGGGATTCTTTGCTAAACGACCCTTAAGAAAAACCGAATTTCTTGCCAATGTATAGCATGTGCTACAGAGGTCACTGAGTTCGAATGTTAACCATAAAATAAGCTGTTCCTGCACTGAAAAAGTGTTTAAAAGTTCAAGTTGACAAGATTGAGGAAAATAGGCTACAACTGCTTGTTTGGAAAAGTTTACCTATGTACTCAGTTTGAGGGACTGAACAAAATTAGGAGGTTTTAATATTTTTTTTAATCCATTTTCATAAAGGCAGGGTCCCTAGGACCTTCATTTGAAATGTATGGAGTTTGACAGATAATTAGGTCAAACATTCTTTTGTGTTTTCTTATGGATATTTCAAGCTGTTTTTAGCAAAATGTAAGTACTTCCAAATTCGGGGCTCTTAACGAAGCATCTGAATCCTGGAGATCATGGGACTGGTTTTTTCTGAGCTGGTTTTGAGCGGTGGTTTTGCATGGCTTGATAAAATTGTACAAGGATACTGGAAATAGGTTCTGCTTGCAACCAAGTGACAGGCTGAGAGATTTAAAGGCCTTTTTGTCAGGCTTTTTCTTTTCAATCTGCTTGCATTCAGTGCTTGGTTTGCATAATGCATGTCATGGAAGGAGTGGCAATTACCCCGGTTTGGGCTGGGGAAAAACCCGCGTTTTCACATCTGATTACAGCTGTAATCCCTGCAACTCGCTTCATATGGGTGGACCTCTGGATATGTGCACAGACATCAGCCCAATGCCACACAAGCAGAAAATTCTGCACACATGCAAAAAGTTAGAGAACCACAGCCAAAGCCCAGGATTGTGTCTTATACAAGTAATCCCACTGAAGTCAGTGGGATGGCTCAAGCAAGTAAATATTGCAGAGTTGGACCTTCTTGTAGAAGTCAGGGCTTAAAGAAGCCTCAAGTGAGCATCAGGAAGTCAGTCATAAAATACTTTAACACTGGGCTTTAGAAGCATTAGGGTTTTGAAAGCTGGGAGTACTTTTATTTAGAGGCTTCTGTGATTTACTTTTTTTTTTTTTTTTTAAAGTCCCGATATATAAGTGGAAACTGAAGATGAAAGTACCTTTTGAAAATCTGGACTAAACAGGGATCCCACCCTCCTCCCTTCCCTCAGTTATTATATGCTATATATTTAATTATGTAGCATTTCACATAATTCTGATTATACCAATTGAACATTTCTACAGCAAGCCTCCACGGCTTGGGTACTTATGCTCCATTTTCAAGGAGGTCTTAGCATTTAGGTGCTTCACTGATCATTGAACTCTAATCATGTAAAATGAAACAAAAAAACCCCAGCTTTGGGAGATTTTGCTCTTGGGATGCTACTGTTTCTCATGCACACATTGCATCCATGGAGGGCCAAATCCTTTGCTATTGTAAAAGCCTTTGGCTGCAGTAATAGATGGACTTGGCTCCTTGCAGTTAAACAGACAGTACTTCTGTTGTGCATTAACAGGAATTGGGTGATTCAGTAAATGCATGAATTAGCTGTTTTCCTTTGGGTTTGCCTTTTCATAGCTACAGTAACTTTGGTGTTGTCAACTCAGCATGCAGTCAATCCTTTAGAGAGTGTCCGCTTATCCCTTGGGGAGAAAAACCCTTCGCCGCCACGTTTGGCAAATCGCTGGTGTCACTTGCAAGAGAAGAAAACATTTTCAATCCTCCTGCTGAGTCAGATCCCTCAGTAACGAGTCCCTCAAAATAACTTGAGGATAGGACCTGCAGCAAGTGGATCTTGGCATCAGAAGGTCAAGTTTGTCACTTGCAAGTCCCTCAGCAGTGGAGGAGTTGCAATAAGATTTAGCTTGCTTAACTGTGACTAATTACATTAGCCTACTCCATTCTTTTTTTGTATGGGGCCATTAAAGTAATACCTTGAGCAGCCCAGGATGCACCTACACAGCCCAGCCTGGTTGATTCAACGATATTTTAATATTGTAAATGTTTCTGCTGCAGTTGGTAGCACTGTGATACTTTGCTAATCAGGCTCTGTAACTGTGACCTGCGATTAAAATGACTGCCCTCTGGACAATTTAATGTTTTTGGGCCGAGGAATAATGAAGATGCAGAGCAGAATATTTAAAATCTTTGCTGAACTTGCTGGTGTGCGTTGATATGAATAGTTGCTGAGTATAGCCTTGTTTGAATTTTGCAAAGTCTTGTATAAATAAGTAGTCCTGCTGTTATAAACTCTAACCGTTTATTGTGTGTCTCACAATATAAATTGTCCTTCCTAGACTGCAGTTCCTGGAGACATGTGATTAAAAAGCATGTGAATGAATTTCCAGCTGTCATGGGATCCTTCCCCATTGCTAGAGTGCTAATGGGAGAGAGGATGAAGTCCAGGGGCACAGAGTCCTCTTAGTCCCTCTGGCAAACAGACTGTGGGAATGAAAGAGGTTCACCTGTTGGAAGGCAGGGAACGAGCTCCAAACCCAGAAAAACTTGCTGCTTTTTCATAAGAAGATTTTCATTCTGGTCAGCTTGGTCACACCAAAGATCACCCAAGGATTCAGCCAAGGAGAGATGGTATAAAACAGGGTATAGGAACAAGGCAAGGAGAAAGCAATGCTTTTCTCACTTTGTTCCCCAGCCTGCTCACAACAAACAATATCTTGGGAACTTCCCGAGACAGAGGCTCTCTCTGTGTATCACAGAGTCATAGAACATTCCGAGTGGGAAGGGACCCACAAGTTTTGCTGTTCCTGCACAGCAGTGCTGTACCAGTTGCCATTTTTCTAGCCTACCAAGGTATGCAAACATTGCATTTCCCTTCGTGTCACACTTTGAGTTCACTGAACACACTCGACTGTTTTTCCAAAACAAAGAATCCCGAGTAACCGAATTTTTAATTTTTTTTTTCCTCCACAGCAATGCACAGATGGCTATGAATGGGATCCTGTTAGGCAACGGTGCAAAGGTACAGTAAATAATTTTCAAAGACAGACTTGCCACTGGTATTCTTTAAGTATTCTCACTGCACACCCCTGTTTTGGACACAGAGGTGTGCGTGCATGTCTCGTCGTGTTCTTTGTGTTAATGGCTGTTGCAGAAGGTTCGACTGTTAAAAGCATGACTTGTGTTGTTGCTAACCACAGATATTGATGAATGTGAAATAGTCCCAGATGCATGTAAAGGTGGGATGAAATGTGTTAACCACTATGGAGGATACCTCTGTCTACCCAGAACAGCGCAAATTATTGTAAATGAGCGAGAAGAAGCAGCAGCTGAATCCACAAGTGGTCGAAACAACGTCATTCGCCGGACCCCGGCCGACCCTCAGCGCGCCCCTCCCAACCCAACCCACCAAATCCAGTGTGCAGCTGGGTATGAGCAAAGTGACCACAACGTGTGCCAAGGTAAGCCAGTGCCCGCCGCGGTTCTGCTTGCGCTGCACTCGGAGTGGGGTGGCAACAGAGCCAGGGCAATGACAGCCTGTAGCCCTTGCGCTGACTGCAAGGGACTGCTGCTCCGCTAACACGTTTAAAGATACAGAAATAAAATACATCCGTGTCACTGTTGTTGTTCGAGGTATCAGAATGTGCAGTTCGTTGCAGCCTTACAGTCTGTTCCATCTATTTGGGGCTAACAAGTCTGATTAATTCCGTTGCCTGTAGCTCCTAAAAAAGACCCTTAAAGCAACTCTAGTGAAGCATTTTGTGTTGTATTAAGTATGTGTAGGAAAGGAAGTTCTCTGAAAAGAGTGGGCATGCAGCAAGGCATAAACAATTTGGAAAGGTTTGCAGAGCTCTGTATTTTTCAGTCAGTAAGTGAATGCTGAATGAACAAAAAATAACCACAGTATGAACTTTTGCTTAGAGCAGGCTGCAGTGCAGAAGGGTCCTGTATTTTTATCACGGATAAGGAATATTCCTCAAGCAGCAGGGACCCAGCTTCTGCACAGCCTGTGCCCTTCTGATCTCTGTGGAAGTTGCCCTAGGCAGACCCTGCCAGTTTACTTCCAGCCCTAGCCTGGCCACTCTTTGAAACTATGGCGATGAAGAGCTTTCATCTGAGTGTACATACACCACACACAGTGCCAAAAATTCTCAGGGCATTAGCAATGTTAATTGTATGCATTCAGGAATCAGCCTCACAAGCACTACTGTAAACTAAGACTGTTTCATTTATTACTTTATATAAATAGTTTACTCTTCTACTTGCTGAAGTAACAAATGCTTTGGCCATTGTTTTGTTTTCTTTCATAGAAATATATTCTACTCCTTGCTCACAAACTTGCTTTTCAAGCACGTTAGAGGGACACCCGTGCAAAGAGAGGGCAAAAACTTGACCCCGTGGTTCATCTTTTCCACTTTGTGGCCTGTAACAGTATAATCACATAAAATAGTACTTGAGGGACTGTAATCAGGGCAGGCTGTAATACACAGTGGTAGTTTCCTTCTCCCTGGTATTCATGTACACAGGACATTATTTATCACTAGTAAGTAAATTCCCTGTCATTCTGGAGCACAGTAATCATCATGGAAGCTAGAGGAGTTATTTTTGTAGGCAAAGCCTCAAGAGTTGCATTTCTGGCTTATCTGCTCATGTCCAACATTTCTGTCACTCTGAGTCGAGAATGTCAAGTACAGAACCTACCACAGGAGGTCAGATCCCCTTAACCCCTGGCAGTCACTGGGGGTCATCAAGGGAAAATCAATGCTGAGGGTGGAAATTTGGTTTTTTCCTTAGTTTGACTTAGCAAAGCAGCAGCAGTACCAGGAGCAGAACTGCTAGGTTTGGCCTGGCACTCCCTCCTTCAGGTGATGCTGCTGGCAGTACCCTTCACTGGTGAACTGCAATAAACTGCTCCATCTTTAGCACATTACAGCATTTTTATTTGATAAAAAATGCAAGTCGTGCTAGAAAATTTCAAAACATAACCACCCCTTTTGCTACGCTGGCTTTAGGTGTATAAATTTGGGATACAGTAGGGAAGTCTGACAGCATTTAGTACCCATAGTTTGTGCTCCAAAATAAAGGTTGAGGGTTAGGTTTAACTTAGAGACTGACAACTGGTTGAGGTTTCTGTTTTGTTGAGGAGAAATTGGTGGTGATACATTACTATTACATTACTCCATGCTCTGGCTTCCTGGAACTTGCAACTTAATATTTCTCTTCAATTCACAAATCTTTGGTTAATTTGTAACAACGACTAACTGTTGTTACAGTACCAGAACTTTTAACCAGCAGGCACATAAACTATGGTGAAATCTTGGGCTTGACTGAATCAAGCTACTCATTTCCTCATGCCAAAATTTCAATCTAAATGTAGAAAGCACGGAAATATTAGTGTTTAAAAGCTGAAATGTATTGTACTGAATGCATTCCAGCTGGAAAAAGGGTAGTGGACAGTGTGCTTGAAATAAAGGATAAAAGAGTTTTGGAGCACTTAGAGCATGCATTCAACTTCACGATCTTCATGCTTTTCACTGCTGAAAATATCTTATAAAAGATAATCTTGATCAGCAATGGTCCCGCTGCGGATTTATTTAATTATGGTTAAAAGACTTTGCTATGATAACTGCTCGAGGCTCCTAGGGAGTGTAACTTACAGATATAGTCACACTTAAGCTTGTTTTATTGTTTAGTAAATCAAATATGAAGTCCAGCTCCTTCTAATTGTTTGCAGATGTATGACATTTTCCTTCCAGTCCAGCAGCACTAAGTATTTTATAACCAATGTGAAAGTGTGGAGACCTCTGTTTCAAACAACAACATGCTCTGAGGAGCTGAATTACTGACATCATGCTGCAGTGTGAGGGGCCTTCTGTTTTAGCACAAATGTCCACTCCCTTTTTAAACATGGAATAGTGGGGGAATGACAGGCACAACACACTGCTGTGGTTCCTGTGCTTGGAATAAATGCCCGTAAATGACACGGCTCCTGGTGGATTTCACTCCACCGATGTGCTGATACACATTTTTATAACTACTGGTGAGCAGAAACGTGTTCTGCTATAATCACACTGATGTTAGAAGTGGGGGGAGCAAAAGTTTCCTGGCACATTAAGATACTCTTTATAAGCAGTGATGCCAGGAACGCCCCAAACTGAAGCAAGGGTGAGGGAGGTTATTCTGGAGGAAGATCTCTGATGTGGAAAATGTTGTGCTTCAATGTAAACACTTGAACTGTACTTTAAATTCTGAGTTTATGACCTTACCTAATCCCCTCCCTTCCTCCCCATCCCATCCCAATTAGTTCCCACTTCACTGTCACTCCTAAATTTGGTCCCTAAGGCAGATTCCCATATGTGGCACCTGGTCACACTTTCAGAAAGCCACTTGGATGTTCAGCCCTGCCACTGTGAGGGTATCACTGTCATTGGGAAGAGCAAAAAACATAATAAGAAATAATTTGGAGCGAATTACTGAGTTAACTAATGTTCCCAGACATTTTTTTCTTGATAAAACCCATAAATAGCTGCACTCTATGCCTGCATACAGGACTGAGTTGTATTTTGCTTTGTTGTTAGGCTCTCTGTGATTTGAGTCTGCACCTATTGAAGTCAAAAGAAAATCACCCAATTAATTCAATTTTGTCAAACCTGGTCTGCAAGAAAGTACTGGCTTCTCCTAGAATGTTAATGAATGAAAAAAAAAAAAGGGACCAAAAAAAGGTACCAAATAACCTGTAAACTTGAGAAGGGAAAAGAACTTCTTTTCCTTAATTCCTACCATGCTGGCAATACAAGCAATAAAGTGAGGAAACTTTTTTGCTCCTCTGCTAGATTAGCTTTTGATGTTTCTCCAGTCAGTTTGTAACCCTTTGTGCTGCTGCAATGTCAAGTACAGGTGGGAGACAGATTATAACAGAAGAGATCAGTGCTTGTTCATGTGGGAGAAAGACATTTTTCCAGAGTTCTGCCCAGACTTGGTGGTCATTGGTCGCTTTTTTCCTCCTCTATGGAAGGAGGAAAAAAATGAATTTGTTTTCTGTGCTGTGGTTATTTTTCCCCCTACAAAATCATTTTAGGTATTTTTACACTGCTAGAGGTTATGGATTTTTTCATTTGTTACGTTTTCTGGTACTTTTCAAAGTAACTTACCATACTCAAGCTATGCTTTTAACTCAAGAAGTTAACTGTGAATAAGTCAAATAAGGCCAAATTTTGCATCAGTGGAGTCCTTTTTGCTGTTGTCCTGTTAAGGGGGGAGGGACAAGGGGGAGCAGTTCATGATGTTTTCCATAGAAAAAATCCCTTTGTATTGTATATATTTACAGATGTCAGGGATGTGCAGCTGGCGTATAAAGGACATAAAAGGTGTGTGAGTGCAGGTGCACTTGGCTGGGCCTTGGCAGAGCCTGGCTGTGCCTCTGGCAGGAGGCTCTTCCCTGGCATTTTGGCTGGGGCACTGCAGCTCCTAATGAGCTCCACTTACCGCGCTCCTGGAACGTGCAGCCGCATCCAGTCCGCCTGAAACCCAACCTGAAATGCACCCCAGGGTGCCACTAATGCGCCACAACCACTAACAAGCACTCAGCCTTCAGGGCCAGATTCCAGCGAGCCTCAGAAGTGCACGGACTGGGATTTTGGAGCCTCTGCACCAAGCTGGGATCTGCTCCTAGGGGCTTAACCCGTTTTCTAATACAGACACAGCCTAAAATACAGCTACAGAAGTTCCTGAGCCATGGAAATGTTTTGGAGAGCTTTTTGTAAAGTATTGTACCATCCCAAGTTTTCCCTCTTCCTGTAGGTAAGGAGTACTCTTAAAAATGCTTCAGGGCTACTTGTAAAAGAGCTTGAGGTAGGATGAGTTTAGTTCCAGAGCTGCTCTTCTCAGAGCAAGACTACTTACAAGGACATGCAGTAACAGGACAAGGGGGAATGGGTTTAAATTGAAAGAAAGTAGGTTTGGATTAGGTATTAGGAAAAAATTCTTTGCTGTGGAGGTGGTGAGGCCCTGGCACAGGTTGCTTAGGGAAGTTGTGGTTGCCCCATCCCTGGAAGCACCCAGGGCCAGGGGCTTGAAGCAGCCTGGGATAGTGGAAAGTGTCCCTGCCCATGGCAGGGGTGGAACAAAGGTGATCCTCAGGGTCTCTTTACAACCCAAACCATTTTGAGATTCTGTGAACACCACTAGCCCTGTTGAGTTTGAGGATAGGGTGGGGAGAGAGGCTGTGGCAGGAAAAATAAGGCTTGGTTATGTGGTTTAGGGTGGCAGTCGCTCAAAGTGCTCCCTCAGGCCCTGCGTTGGTGCAGCACTCCAGCAAGTGGGGAACAGCTGTAGCCACTCGAAAAGACTGACCTGGTTACATGTGCCACTTCAATACTCATTAGTGGGACAAGCCATAGGAATTTTGCAGGTCTAAGGGATCCACAGAAGGACACAAGCTGACACTTTCACAGCTCTTTTTTCGTAGCTTCCAATTAATTCCATGTACATTTGGATACATCATGCAGAGATCATCTTTCATCAGCCCATCCCGAACCAACTGTTCAAGCTGTTAATCTGTGAAACTGCTGCATTTTGCTGTGAAGAAGCATCCCTTTAGTGGTCCAGAGGGGCGTTCACAAAAACCCATCTTGTTTTGAGGGCCTGGTTTTGGGCATTTTTGAAATCTGGCCACTCTGAATCATCTTCCCATCTGTGCTATTCGCACAGCTGTGGGTGTCAAGTCAAGACCTTGGAGAGATATTCTCTGTTCTGTCTGACCATTTTACTGTGAACATCCATCACAAGCATAAATACTAGCAGCTGCTTTCCTTTCCTGAGTTAGTTACTGCTTTCCCATTGTCCTGACCCCTTCAGGAATACGCTCAGTGTGTTGCAGCTAAAGATTCCTCCCAGTTGCTCATCGTGCTAAGTGTGCTCGAGGCAAGCAAGCTTCCCCAAGTTGTATTTACCTTAGCTTCCTGAATTGGGATTATGCAGGCGAACACTGGACTTCAAGTTTAAGTAAACTCATTAGCAGTTCTCATGGCTTCTTGCAGCAGAAGAATGGGATCACACAGTAGTCACCTCAGCTGTCATCCTTGTGGGCTGCATTTGTTGATTTTAAAGCCTGTTGCCTTAGTAGCTCGGAGGAGGCTCGTGTTTTGACAGACAAAACACAGCAAATGGATTCAGAAGGCACATGGCCTGAAGGAGGTCCAAGCTCCAGCCATCTGTCCTCCTTCAGCATTCCACTCTCTAAGCTGGAGGTCTTTTCCACGATGCAATCAGGAATAACACCAGATAGCAAAGGGGAAGAATGTGCTTTTGCCTGATCCTGACTTGGCATCCCAGAGTACTTGGCACCCCATTAAACAGCTCAGAGCACTTATTCTCTCTTTGAGGAATTCCCTGTACCTGTTGCAGACACTCAGATCCCAGCATCTCCTACAAGTCAGGAAAACCACACATGGAGTGAGGGCTGTCACCTGCTGCACTCAGCAGCACCACAGGGCCCAAAACAGGACTTGGGGCAGCACGGGCTGGCTTTTGCTCCCTGTGCCAGAACCTGCTCTCAATGGAATATATCCCACAGCATCCCAGTGATACAGGCACTTTCCCCAGCAGTGCCAAGGCACCCTGGCAGCTGCTTTCAGCACCTCTCTCAGATAATTTTAGAGTGACACTATTGCCACTGGGATGTTCTCACTGTGCTTGCTCTGAGCAGTTGTTTCCTCCCAGGCTCCTGCACTGTCACTCCTCAGCCTCCTGAGAAAGGCTCTGTGCTCTTCCTTTCCCCAGTTTTTTGCTCAGGATGATTTTCTCTCAACCACCCTTTTTTCCTCCGTTTTCAAAGCTGATTCCTACTTCAGATTAATTAGTGTTTAAAGGAAATGTTCTTACCTATGTTTTACTTTCACTCTTGCAGTCTGGGTTACTGAGTCACCTTTGCTAGAACATTTCTAAAAGATCTCAGCATTGCAGACACATTTTTCAAAGGTCCAAGATTTTTCTTAAGCATCTCCAGTGATGGGACACAAATTTAGGAAGATGGAAAACTGGTTCAAGAACTGAAGTTTGAAACTGTTATTTTCCTCATTTTATTCTCTTTCCAAGTGCTATCTCCCTTCCCATGCTGGCCAGGGAAGATGATAGCTGCAGTTTCTCCATGCCTCTCTGTGTGTGCCAAAACAGCCCTCCAGGAAGAACAAAGCTTCCTGCGAAGGCAGCAGAGGCCTGTTTGATTCTCCCCTGCAGCACCCAGGGTTGCCCGTGTTCCTCTCCCTGTCCTTTGCTAGGGAATCCCACCTGCTGCCCCACAGCCAAGCATGCCAGGCTCCAGCACAGTGCAGTTTAGATTTCCTGGTTTGCCATTTTCCTGCTGTCAAAGACAGTGGGAGTGTTACAGGACTCCTTTGTAGTGAGGTATTTTTGGTCTGGTAGAAACCACAAGGAGAGTGTAATTTTTGAGTTCACCTACCAAGTTGCATCTTAAACAGTCCACATTTTTTGTGGTGTAGTCGACTCCTCTTGAGCAGCACTTTGTCATGGCAACCCCTTTGTGCTCTGTCTGTGTTAACTGAGGAAGGATTTGTAGGTTTTGATCATGGGATTAATGTAAGATGAGCTTGACCACCTCCTTTCATTACACTTACAGATCATTTAGTCTTTTTTTCCCCTCTGTGATGCTTTTTGAGCTACTTTTCCTGGGCTATCATTATTTATGCATGTCTAGAATAAGTCACACAAAATTTAGGCATCCCTTGGGGTGAAGGGTTCTTATCAAAGGGAATTTTGCCACTTATCTGTCAAAGTTTAGATGCTTCTATCCACAAGATTGGAAGATCTGAACTGGACCTGTAAGATCTCTATTCTCTGTATGACAAGAATACGTGGAATAGGTAATCAGACACAGAAAGTTCATGAGAAAAAAGTATGAAATTTCACAAAGAAATACCTGTTTCATCTTTAATTTGCTAAGTTTTGTTTTCATAGCAGCCAGAAAGCAACAGTTTTGGAGAGAAAGTTACTTGCCGTAATTCAGTAGACAGCAAACTGTAACTTGAAAAAAACCCGATACTAAATACACAAGAATGCTGCTTGTACCTTCTTTCATCTACCTTTTAACTTTACTAAAAATACAAGAGGGATTTGCAAATTACAGAGTTATGAAGTATTTTAGCACACATGTAGTTATTATAAAATACCTTTAATGCTCATTCACATTTGTGTCTCATGTGTTAATCTGAAATGATGTTAAAGGTTGGTTCTGTTGTAAGCAGAGTAGAGAAGTATCTAATTTTTGTTGGGTATAATTACATGGTCCAACCTGTAGCATCAAAGCTGAAAAAAGTGACTAAGAAAACATGTGTTACACACACTTTTATAAGCTACAGTGCTAAGAAAAAATTCTTGAGGCTCAGAAATGAATTAGACCTTTTCTGGCAAAATGTATCCCAAGCTGTTAATTAAGCATTTTAAAAATTAGATATTCAGTAGCCCCTTGTCTGTTGCTGTTATTGAATGGCTTAAATAAATAACTTTAAAGTAAAATTCTTAAATGGAATGACAAAGGATTCAGTGTGTGAAGGTCTATCTCCCGGGAAGAGATGTTTACTTTGGGAAACTCTGAATCTGGCTATATTAACCCCTGATTTAAAAAGCCATGCCTTTGAGTGGACATATGAATGAATTAAGGCTGTTTTGATCAGCTCTGAGAAGGAGAAGATATTGCTGAGCCTTCCTTTCCAAGCTGAATTTAACCTGAAGGAAACTCCTGGTCTGGTGCATGACCCGGTGTGAGATGATTTAAGCGAATCTGACACTTCACTTGAGCATGTGCAGCCCGTGCCTGAACAGATGTTCCACGGAGATTCCTGAGTACAAACAGAGCTTGTTCCAGGGTTTTGATGTGCATCTGCCTGCACGGGTGGGATTCCTGTTAACAGGTAACTGGGCAGAACGTGTGCCATCAAACCAATCCCACTATCAGATGTAACCCAAAGACAAACTTCGACGGGGCACATTGCTGGGCAAAACTGGGCCTCATACCAAGAGTTAAGTTTGGGTTTCAATTTCAATTAAAAATCACCAGAATTAAAGAAACCCAAGGTGAGGGGGTGGGAAACAAAAGGCATCTTATGGGATAGAAACCCCTATAATTCCAGAAAAGCAGGAATTTGGACAGTCGGGTCCTGAATATCTTGTAGCATTATAAATTTAGAAAGAAATCCTTATCAATCCTGTAACAGCTGCCTGTTGTCAGAAGTACTTAGAATTGGGAAATGCAAGGACTTTTGACAGGTAATAATGTTCTGTGCGGCTTTAAAGAGGTTGCCAATAAGGTAACATTTAATAACAGTCTTGCACAGAGCAAAGGAATCAAACATGGCAAAGTGAGCAGAAATTTAAGTGTGATTTTAGCTGACTTGACCTATCTTATAAAAATAAAAAACAGAGGAAACAATCTCTTTCTTGTCTAAACTTACTCTGGGGAGAATTTTGAGTATCTGGGATACAGAGTAGGTAGAATTAAATATACTTTTAGAAGCAGCAAATACTTGCTTGTAGTTTTTAAAGCACTTTCTTCATAAATGAATTTGTTCTCAAGGGACTTCCTTATCAGGAGCCAGTTCTCCACAGAACTCTGAGGTGATAAAAGTGACCTGGGTAAAACAAGGACTTGTCTGTCATGCCTGGAATGAGTTAAAAGCAGGAATATAGGAATATTTCACAGGGCAGTGAGCACAGAATCACATCAGATATAAGCAGTGCTTTGGAGCACCCCCTGCTCTGCCCCTGTGGGCTGTGGATGACACCTGACTTCATTCCTCCCAGAAGTTGTTGGAGACTAAACCAGGAAAGAGTGCAGAATCCAAAAGTCATTCCCACTTCCCAAGGGGAAAGAAAAAACATGTTCTTCTCTGACATCATCCTGCTTGTATGAACTCTGCATCCAGACCTTCCTCAGTCTTATCTGGCTTAATTTGAAGCATCAAGATAGATTTTCTTTCCCGCTCTCTCCTTATGTGTTACTGGAGTAGAAAGTAATTTGAGGATGGTTGCAATACCCAAAGATATTCCTGACACTTCTAGCACTTTTTCCCTGAAGCACAAAGCACTGTACAAGCAGATAAAAAAGATAGATTTAACACCACTGAGGACCTCTTGGGTTCTGGTGTTTGCAGAAGCAGGAGGACTTTACAGCTTGAATTAAACTGAGGTGGAAGAGAGTTAGAACCACGCTCCTGATAGCATTTGTGCAGGAAAAGTTGGGTGCAGGAAAATCTGTGTGCAGGAAAAAACCACCCATTTTCCCCATTGTAAACACTGACCATTATTGAAACAATCCAGAAACCATATTCATAAGTTTTAATCTGTTCATCAGCACGTGAAAAAGGATGATTTTGGGGAAGGGGGCTGCTTTTTTGAATGTGTTCCAAGACAAAGCGTCCTCTATTAGAAACTGTGGCTCTCTATGCCTATAAAAAGGAAAATTCCCCATTTCTAGACAAGATATTTTTATGAAAAGGTTGCTTCATTATGTATTTAAATCAAAACATTCTCTCCATTCTGGTTACACTCAGAGTTCAGTATCCACTGTGAGGAGAGTCTCTTCCTTACTATGTATGCAGATTTATAAGGCTCCAGGCACCTTTGAAATAAATTGAAAGCACAGCCATGTAATAGAGCCAAACCCCAAAACCAGCCAAGGAGATCCACCCAGCAACACCCTCGAACACCCTCAGCTCTTCCCCTAAGCACAGCTTTAGAGCGCTGGTCTTGATCTTGTCTCCGCTTTCTCCACCCTCCTAAAAGCTTCCTGGGGGATTCCCCAGCTCCGGAGCCGTGCAGGGGCTGTTTGGGACGCAGGAATAGTTCACTGGCTTGGTTTTCTTCCCTCTCAAACAGCTCAGGAGCAGGGAAGCTGTTTGCAGGGATGGGGGGAATACTGAAAAACAGGAGCAGCAGGAGAAAGTAGCAGCTTGGGGATGAAGAGAGGTTTGAACAGCAGATAAAAGTGTAGCAAAACCATACAGAAATAATCAAGGCAGGTTTATAGCTGCTGTTTCCCACCTTGAAACTCACAGTCTGAGTCTTTCTTTGTGATGCTGGAAAGTGGCATGGCTGGAGGAGCCCCCAAAAGGAAACACTTCCCAAAATCTCTGCCACGGGATAGGAGTGAGGCCAACAGTTTAAGAACTTGATCAAACAAAGGTCTGAGCATTTTATACAGTGAGAACAGAAGTTAAAAAGCAGCAGCTTTTGGAAAGGTTAACAAACCTAATTTATGCTTAGGGCAATCCTCAGTTCTTAAAGAATGTTGGGATGAGGTTGACTGTGGAAGAGCAGATGGGTGATATCTGTACTTTTCTGAGGTAGCTCCCAGTGCCCAGTTCGAGAAAGCAGAGTCTCTAAGCTTTCCATCTTTCTGGATTGGGTGGCTGTTACCTGTGGGTTGAGCACAAAGCCAATTCCCCAAAGCTCTGGCTCATCAGTCTGGTGGACATCAGATGTTTAGTCCCACAATGGAACCACTCCTGGCCCTACAGGCTGCAGAAGGTTGAGCCTTTTTTGGGAGAGCACAGACCAGTGTAGTTTTGTTAAAAATTAAAACCATTGGGAAATTCAGACAGAAGTTTCTGTAATTCTGACAAAGTAGTGCGTAAATAATCTGATTGTTAGCTGTCAAATACAATTTCTGTATCAAAAAGAAATCAGGTATTGGTATCAGAGCACTGTCATCATAGGAATTAGGGTTTGTTGCTGTGGGGCAGAGCAAGCAATACTGAAATTCAGTGACACCGTGTACTGGCACAGCTTCCAGGGGCCCTCCAAGGCCTTGTTCTCCTGGATAACATGTGCATGGAGAAGGAACTGTCCTGCTCTAAACAGCCTCGTGGGGCACACACTTCCCTACCTTAAGGGTTGGACCCGATGATCCCTTTCAACGCAGAATATTCTGTGATCTGTGACCTAACCAGCACATCACGCCTCACAATTGCTGTGTTCAGTGGTGCATTTGGGACAAAAGCAGCAGCAGGAGCAGCTTATAGCATTGCTTGCATTTGATTCTTTGTTTTAGTATCTGTCATGTCCAACCCAGCCAAAAAGTGGCCTCAGCACATTCTGGCTGGTGGAGGCTGCGGGAGCCCTGGGGGCTCCATTCACATGCCTCATGTGTGACCAAGCAGGGGCGAAGGAGCCTCTCCACAGCCTGGTCCTCAGGGTGGGGTCCCGCTCCTGCCGCAGCCCCGAGCAGTAAGCTGGAAGCAAAGCATTAAAGAGACCAAAGGGACCGGTTGGGATTTTCACATACTCAGTGGCCATTCGGGGGGTTCAGCCAGCAAGAACAACCCAAAGCGTGTAAGAACAGGAAAAACAGCAAAAAGGCAGCACAAAACAAAAAAGGGTTTTTAATTTGGCTGTAACATTCCGAGCGGGACAGCCGTGGGACCTGCCTGGATGGATCCCATCCCCGCGGAACGCACCAACACGCACTCGGCTGCACGGCCCAGCGTTCCAGAGCTGCCTCTGTCACACAAAGCCAGCTTCAAGACAGCATTACTGTCCCGTTGGGATGCACTTGGGATGGGCTGCAGAGACAACAGCCCTTAAAATCTGGAATGATAATATGCAGGTTTTTCCGTTCCTATCATTTGTCCTTAATTTGAAAAATTAAATGCTTATGTCCCATTGTTAACTATTCTTAGCGCTAATTTCACAATTTAGCCCAGTGGTGACCAACTGGTTTCCTTACAGTTCTTCTCAGTTCACAGCTGGGCTGAATTTATTTACTCTGGTGCTTAGGTTGCATTAAAAAAAGAAGCCCTGGGACATCTCCACGTGTTTTAATCAGAAACCTTACTGCACTCAATTCCTGCCTGAAGAACACTATAAAATGTCAGAGGAAAGAAAGGTAGTAGAGTTCTCCATTCTGGTTTGTAGCTTAGAGTATGTTTACAGCAGCCCAGAATAATTCAGGTGAGAAGGGACCTTGGGAGGTCTCCAGTCCAGCATCCTGCTCAGCTCTGACATCAGACCTGGGAGATTTATCCACTTAGGGCTTGAAAAACCCTGTGGATGGAGAGCACACAATTTTTCTGGGCACCTGTTCCACACCTTGACTGCCCTAATGATGAAAAAGGCTTTCCATATACCCAGAACCCATCTTTCCAATTCACCCTGGATTGACACAGACAAAAGAGATGTGCTAAAAATGCAGACATGAGGGAAAAAGGGTTTGTTTTCTTACAAATGCATAGGTGAGGAAGTGTTCTCTGTAAGGGAGGGTAACAATTCTGGGCAGCCCTGGGTTTGAATGAAAACATTTTCCTGAGGAGCAGACTGGCTGAATGTCATTCCCAACCTCCCACGACCCAACCCCCGCTACAAGTGAATTTCTGCAGCTTTTTCATTTCCAGTTAAAAACGAAAGAATTAATAATATCAGTGTGTATCCACAAACAAGGAAAGAAGTGAAGTTTCACTGAGCAGTGACTGTGCTTACTTGAACTTTGAATAACTGCAGATATTTTCATAACTAGTGCCCACCAAGCTTCTCAAAGTACTGAGAGCACATCAAGACTGATTTTCATAAACAAGACCACCGTTTGTACTTTGAAGTGTCATATTAAGACACTTAGTTTAGTTGCATTCCAGCATTTAAAGCACATGTTTAGATCCCGGTATTTTCCCTGACACCTCTGCACATGCCTCAGTTTACACAACTGCTCACTGCTGTCCTCAATCAGTCCTTCACCTTGTTGCTAGGAACTTTTATTTTAAAACCCCTCACTAAAAAACTTGCCAGAGCAAGCCTGCAATACCAGGCACAGGCTGATCCTACCCATGGGTGGGTAGGAAATGCTTGAGAGTATCGGAGGGAGTAGCCTTGATCTGGAGGAATTGGCTGTTTACTCAGCTTGCAGTTCCATTGCTGGGACGGTTTTCAGATCCCTCTGCTGAATATCCCAGCTCATTTCACATCTACCAGTGCTGCCCCTTTTAGATACTCTTGAATTCTTGTTTCTGTGTAATTCTTTATTCTCCCTTCCTCCTTTCTTTACTCAAACTTTTGGCAACGAGTGCCAAAACCTGACTGAAAACAGCAGTTCACACTGTGATCCTGGATAAATTACGGTACAATTAGCAACGTCACTTTCAAAATGTTAATGAAATAAAGCTGCTCCTTTAGGAAACCAGATACTTTACAGTTGAGGATTTATGGTGCCTCCAAACAGGACTGTGAATTTGCAGTGCCAGATGAGGCCATGCTGTCACTTTTACTCCCTGAATGCTTCGTGCCACTTCTCTAGGAAGTGAGGCCTGGCTTGGCTACAAGAACCATCACCTCAGCATCTTCTCTGTAAAATCTTACCCCTTCTGGAAGACGAATTTCAAACTTGTTGATGGATCTGCAAACCAGATCCATTCTGTCCCTTCAGAGGAGCAGATGGATGCAGGGGCTGGTTTGGGACAGAATGACACGTAGCTGTGCATCCACAGAGATCTTTCCAGGAACCTCTCAGATTCCTTTTCTGGCTCAAGGGGCCTTGCTCTCCACTACTGGACATTCTGGGCAAGCACACGTACATGTAGTAAGTGTGAAGCCTTGTGGGGTAAATAAAAATTCCTGCACAAATAACGGGAATAATAAATCAAGCCCAAGAGTTTTAAGTCAATATGAAGAATTAACCTATTTACTGAACCTTCTGTAGATAAGAGGCCATTGTTCTTTGCTTTGAAAAGATTTTTGTTTTTAATATGTATTTAGCCTTACTTATCTGTTATGCTTTGCTTCCTTTTTATTTTCCTTTCATTGAAAACAAGACCTAACTCCTTAAAAATCATTTGGACTTGATCCTAAAACACACTGAACACTTCCCAGTCCAGAAAATAATAGGGTACAAGAATGTTCATGACTTGGATTTCTTTTGTCAGAGGTGTTTTTGAACCTCTGAAATCCCTTCGGAAGACCCCGTGGTTATTAGCTGAGACACACTGCTTCTTTTCTTCATGCTGATTTTTTTTGTCTGTCCATGAAATCTCCAAAGCAAACTAACAGTCTGTTAGATCCTAAACAAATTTAGATACAGATCTCACTACAGAGAATGTTCAATTAACTGCTAGAAACCAATCTTGTCATTGGTCTTCCACTGGTGTTTTGCATATTTATTGGTAGCATCTGATTAATTAAACCCAGCCTCTAAATCGAGGCAGTTGGTTAAATGCTATCTATGAAAGTTTTTGAGCTATTGAAGCCCATACGGTTTCAAGTCTGCTAAAAAACTTCCCCTCCTCTTCAGTAATCCCTGCCTGGAAACCTTGTATTTTGAAAAAGCTTTTAAAAAAAATCTTTACAGGCCACAGCTTTCACTACCTTGCTGTCCTCTGAAATCCACCCCCCTCTCCTGTTTGCTGCTTGAACATGGTCCTGGTTTTTGGTTCAGGGTTTGGAGCAGCAGAACAGGGGAATCCTCCTCCACAGCCAGAGCTTCTGAAAGCCAAGAGCACAGAGAACTCCAGGTTCTAGGCTAGACCTCCCAAACTTGCACAATGAATTTGAAGTTGATTAGCTTGGGAGAAGGCTTAATGTTGCACACATTGGTTTGGGTTATTCCAGCTAACAAATATAACTGCATAAATAATAGGATTAGTAAATTACTTTAAAAAATTACTTTAAAGCACTTTAGCTTTAGAATTTTAAGCGATTCTCCCTTTATCCTATAGGTAAGAAATGAATGTGCTCGTAGATATTTATTCTTTCTCCACTATGAATAGACCATCTTCCTAATACTCAGCTACACCTCTCCTTGCTTCACCTTTTCATTCTATTCTTTGCTCTTGGCATTAATTACTTGGCTATAATTAGCCTCCCCTAGATTCATCTTCTGCCAGCTCACCTCTTGCCTCGTCAGTTCCTGGAAGACAGCACTTCCAGGAGGAAAGAGCCACCAGTCAATTTTGTTGCCATCCAGCAGCTCCGTGAGCATGGCATGGACTTGCCCCGAACTGCTCCGCTGCAAAGCCGGCCGGACAATCAATGCCCTGCAATTAAATCCATCTGGAAGGCATTTGAGGCAGCATTTGAGAACCCCGAGTGTGATTGACAGCTTTTTCCAATGGCTTTGATGAAAGTCTACATTGAGAAATCTCTTCTCCCATCCTGCAAGAATTTATGAGCAGAATTTATTTTGACCAACCAACACTGGCCTGCGTTCAGCAGCATCTGAGGCCCTCATGTTTCCCTGTGGATCCTGCCCAGTCATTAACCTCTGCCGTGGTTAACGCAGAGAGGCTGCAGTGGATTTTAATCACACGTTCATGGCTGTCTGCTCAGAGCTCCAGCCAGCCAGGCAGTGCCAAATAACGTACTGACAATGTCCTGGGCATCCCTCACATGTGCCAGGATGCAGACAGGCACCTCTGGCACTCGGCTCACACATTCCATTTGCAAGAGCATAAAGATCTGGGATCTCATGCCTTTTAAAGAGGGGATTGGAACACACAGAGAACCAAGCAGAGAACCTTTGGGGGGAAAAAAAAAGGGATGAAGAAGGTCCTCAATGCTTTTTCAGGAAGGATGGCTACAAGATGGAGAGGGACTTTTTACAATTTACTTTCTCACATTGAGAGAATAGGTTTACATTGGATATTAGGAAAAAAATTCTTGGCTGTGCGAGTGGTGAGGCCCTGGCACAGGGGGCCCAGAGAAGCTGGGGCTGCCCCTGGATCCCGGGAAGTGTCCAAGGCCAGGTTGGACAGGGCTTGGTGCAATCTCAGATAGTGGAAGGTGTCCCTGCCCATGGCAGGGGTTGGAATTGGATGAGCTTTAAGATTCCTTCCAACCCCAGCCATTCTGTGATTCTAAAACTTCCCACTCATCTTTCTTTCTGGGGCCAGAAGCAAGAAAAGCATCTCAAGCCACAAAGTAGTAAAAAACTTGTCCAGTGAATCCATCAGGGCCTGTTCCTTCCTTGGCTGCAAAGCCAATTCCTTTTATTGCTGCCATTCTCCAGAGGCAAAAAGCTTGGTTTGGACTGGCATCAGTGCTAATGATTGCCCCCAGATCTTCTCCCTGCGTCCTGGGCTCCGTGCTGCTGGAGCTTCCCAACCCTGCCAGAGATCCAGCACTCCCCTGACGTGGAGCAATGGCCCAGACCAATGTTCCCTCCTTGGAGGGGTTCATTTCTCCCTGTCCTTGGCTCTGCTGCCCACGGAGCATCGACACGTTCTGGGGAGCGCCCGCACTTGGTCACAACCACAAATGGCTTCAAAAGCAACAATTTTCTTTAATTTGGTTGTAAACTGCTCTTTCAGGGATTTCACCAACTTGCAGGGATTGTCAGAGGAGCTGCTTTTCCTCTCACTACCACCTTGCAAAAGCTGATTTTCTCACTGGGCTGTGTCCTGACTCAGCCTGGTTCTCTCCCTGTGCTCCTTTACCTGTGTTCTGTACGTTTTAAGATCATCTGGAGACTTGCACAGGGCTGTATCTATTTTAGAGTGTTTTTATTGGCAGCTCATGTATACTACCATGCACCCACGTGAACAAAATTACAGAGCCCAGACAACTTTTGTACAGAATTCCTTTGGCCACGGTTTTTCTGTGGGTTTCATTTGGCAGAAGTGATATCAAGCAGAAGCCTTTCCCTCAGCTTCTGATATAGACTAAAATACACCTTATAAATAGAAAACACAGGCATTAGGAGCAGTGCCTTTGGGCAATCAGCCCCCTTTGGGCTATGGGAAAAATTCAGTTAGATATGATTCATAAATATAATGAATAGGGTGCCATAAACTTGCCTTGCTCTTCACAAACAAAGGCACATTCTCTGCCTTGAAAAATTAGAAGGGCAGAACCCAGAGGGACAGGGAAAGAAAAACAGGAGAAAAGAGTGGGAGATTTAAGGGGGAGAACAAAAAATGGGGCTTCAGTTCAGTGGAAAGTATAATTTTGAAGCCCACCAACCAATGTGTGGAGTAAAACTCCACTGCACCCCTCCATGCCCCACTCCTGATGAGCTCCAGCTTTCCTTCGGAGAACTCACCGTGTAAGACGTTTCAAAAAGCAGTCAGTTTGTTCTTCAGGCTCTGGTTTAGTTGAAGGCTCCTATTGATTACAGCTGGAGCTGGATCAAGCTGGGGCTGCCTGTGTTCTGCTGGCAGCCTTTGGTTTGTAAATACCTTTCATCTCATCCAGCAGTGATGATGATGTGCTGGGATGATGTGGCAGCAATTATTTATCTGCTGCGTTGGGTTTTCTCCTCCACGCTCGCCAAGAGCCCTAAAGTCAGGCCATAGAGAGGGATGCTGACATCTTTACATTTCCATTAAGTGTTCCTGCTTCTTCTGAAGGAATTCTAGCAGCTCTATTGTCATTCCAGCAGTCATTTCTTTCCCCACTCTCACTGATAGATTTGGAAGCACCAAATCTATTCCACCACATTCAGCGAGTTTAAACTTGTCACAAACAACCCTGTTATCTGATAGCACTCCCCAAAGGAAAACCCCCTCCAAGGCTGCCTTTTCCAGGTTTCTGAGCATCCCGTCTCTATCCAAAGATGAAGCAGGAAGAGCAGGCGGGGTGGGCCTTGGTTACCCCCTGAATGGATTTACACACTTGTTTAATGCCATGTAAGTACTGAAAAATAAAGCGTGGCTCTTGTCAAACTTAAGAACTTAGCAAATAAGGAGCATTAGAAACAGCAAATAGAGCTGAAGTATCTACTGCCAAGTCAGTGAGAGATCCCACGTTCTGCCTGGGAATCACTCTAAATACATCCTTTCTCCCACTTCATGTGACCTTTCCAGGTCAGCAATGTTGTGTGTTAGTTTAATATTTTAAAACTGGAACTTTACTGGTATTTGGCCTACTTTTTCCTATTTATTTTCTAAACAAATGATAGGCACTCCCTTCTCAAACTAACCTTTTAAGCTTCGCCAGGAGTCTGTGAAGATCACAAGGTATTAAAAAAAAAAAAAAGAAAAAGAAAAAAAAAATCACATGCTCAGAAAAACAAAGCAGGTTGCTGCACTTCCCCCTCCCGCCAGCCCTGCAGCTGGATGTTCAGGATGCTTCAGGAGTTCTCCACTTACTCTAGGAAACACTGCTGAAATCTCATTTTCAGTGAAAAGTGCCAGGATTATGGTAGCACAGCATCTATTCTGAGGCAAACCCATGGAACTTCCGAGCCAAACACCAGGGGAAAAAAAAAAAAGAAAAAAAAGAAAGGAGCAAAGCTGTCCCAATTGCTACTTCTACTTGATTGCTTAAAGGCAGCTGGGAAGGCAGATCCTCAGCCTGAGAGCAGAGCACATCCCAATTTTAAGGCAAAGTAAATTTGGAAGAAAAAATAGCTCTCTCTTCCCAAGGAAACTTTGGGTTTTCAGAATGTTCGTTTTTATTTATTACTGACTCATTGAAAGAACAAAGTATTTTTTGGTGTCTTTTTTTCTTCTTTTTTTTTTTGTTCCCAAACACAGAAAAAAAATGTGGCTAAACCCCAGAAAAATCTTAGAGTGGGGCCAAAAATAATAATAATTTTCAGTTTTCAGAATTTTTTGTCAGGTTTTTGAAAGAACGACAAATACTTCCCAAGCACCGCTCCTGCTTACAATCTTCAGTGGACTGCACACCCTCAGCTTATTTCAGTTACCCCTCTAGTCCATCTCCCCTTTTCCACAACTCCCCTGGGCTCCTCTCTTGCTTTTTCCATGTTCATTTTCCTTCCCTCATTAGTACCCATACTGCTATTTTTCTTTTCTTTTTAAATTTTACCTTCAGAGGATTGATTTCTTTTCCCCGGTGCCTCTGCCTCGCTTTTGATCCTGCCTGGCTTCACCTCTTGTATCTACTCTCTTGCAAACAAAGAAGTTTTAAAACTTCAAACTCAATTGTAAGCCCTCTTCATGTGAAGAATTACATGGAAAATTGAATTTTCCACAAGTTCTAAGGGGCAGGCAGTTAATAAGAATTCTTAGGGCAAAACAGACAAACAAGAATTCATAAGATCCAGTTCCTGATGGTTTTGTTAGGTCAGAAGTGTCTAACACTGCTTGGTTTTGGCATAGTCAAATTTATATTGCCACAGAAACCTTAACTTCTGCACATCCTTTCACTTCACTTGAACTGTGCAACCTGAACATTGTGTTTTTCTATCCCAGCTCTTCCAGTCCCCTCCCATCCCTAGAGTATATTTTGGACCAAATCGACTGTTGTGTCTTTTTTTAAGTACTATTTCCATCATTTGCTTTTATTCTTCTATCATTCAAAAGTCGTAGAAGGCATGAAAGTGAGAATTTCTTTTAACCATTTCTATTTCACAGCCCAGTGCCTGCCAAAAACACTTCAAATAAGTTTTAGATACATTCCTTCAAAACAAGGCATCTGTGGGTACATCCAGCCACACGCTAAAAGTATCACATAACCACACAGGGAAAATTCAAAACTAAATAATGCCTCCAAAGGCATTTCTGAAGCTGGAACAGCGTCAGGAATCTGCTTATTTACGTAGGGAGCTGTGGAGACTGCAGCATGTTGGTACTGCCAACAGATAGGATGATTAGTGCTAAAAACAATATCATCATTTAGATAAGCCCTCTCCTTCTGAGAGTTGCTATTGAACTCGGCTTGAACTTAAACGTTCTCAGCTCGGACACTGTAATTCCTAAAAAGGCTCATTCAGCCTGCAGAAGCTGAAGGGGAATGAGATGGTATTGATGAAATTGGTCTTATATCACATAGTCTAAGTCGCTCGTCTTACATTTGAAGGTCCTTCTAAAAGTCCCTTGTTTCTTACGTCAGCAGAGCTGCTCTGATCAGCTGCACATCCACTGCCAAAAACCCCCAAAATCAGGCTCCTGGACTGCTGACTGGGACTCCACCAGTGGCAGACATGCCAACGTACAAGAAAAGCAACATTTTTTTGCAGGAGCTGTTTTCTGAGCTGTCTCAGAATGAAAGCTGATTTTTGAAGTGTGCCCTGAACTCACTTTTTGGGTAGATATTTATATCTTCCTTTGCAGGGATCCAGCAGCTGCCAGCACAAGTGCTGTGAAAAGGCTTGCTAAGCTTTAATGAGCTTCAACTTCCTAATTAAAAACCACAATGAGCTTTCAGGCCTTGACTTCCCCAATATTACAGGTTGTAGCAGTGATATTTTGTTCAGTCAAGCCTAGCTAAAGGAAAATGCTTATGAGGTTTCCAAGGAGAGAAATAAACAAAATGGAAATGAAGAAGGAACTTGGAACTTTTAAGTGTACGTAATTAAGAAAAAAATACATCCTTCAGATAATTCTGGAAAGTATTAGGAGATATTCATAATTCATAAGCAGTTGTTTGGTTTTCTTTCAAGCAAGGGGGCAGCTTTACATCAAACACTGACTAGCTTTTCCATTAACTTAAGTAAACAAACCAGTATGCTTCAAGTTAAGTGAACATCCTTTTTTTTTTTTTTACTTTTTTAATAACTGTGTGAATTAGAAATAAGAACAAGACATTTACTTTCAAATAGGAAATTAGTTTGCATGCTATTTCTTCATGTTAAAAATACTTTGGAACACTCACAAAAACAATGTTAAGCTGAATTTATGGAAATGTTCCATATCAGTTTTGAAGATGATATGCCAGATGTCGGGGAGAACTCTTTCATCTGCAATAATGGAATAGTTTAATCCACCCTTGTTGTTTTTGAGCACAGTCCAAGTGTATTGGTCATCATGGGTGGGTGATCCTCACTTGGGCAGGCATGAACCAAAAAGCACAAGTTGTTAGACCTCTAGCATAAAATCACAAGAAAGCAACAGCAGGAAATACTCTACTGAAAGTAAAAATAAGCTCTTGCAAAATGTAAATCCAAAAGTTTACCATTATGACAACTCATATTTTGAAGCACTCAGAGACTCACAGATCCATTGCCCTGAATTCGTGGGTTGTAATGACTCCACTTATGGCTCCAGCAAAATTAAAGCAAATAATACAAATTTTAAATTAATTTAGATCCATCAAAAGCATGGAATGCTTTTCTTTTTGATGAGTGGGAAGACTAATAGTTAACGATGTGGTCTTCTAGTGGGGCATTAAAGTGCTGTTCCCTTTGAGAAGGGAGGACTTATATTAAACACAAGGACATATATTATTGTCATGTTCTTGACTTAAGGATACACACTGAAGTACCATTGGACAGAAAATCCTTTTGGGAATAGTTTGTGGCCTTATATCAGACTAACACCATAGCAGCCAAACCACTCTCACTTGTAGTGATTATTTCAATTCCTGTGCTACCTGACCAATGTTTTATGTGTCACATTCATTTAATTCGTCATGGCTGTGGTTGGATAATGAGGTGTATCCATCTAATTCTAAAGGATCTTGGAATTAGGAGCCATTTCCTGTGTGCAATGCACTTCCCAGAGTGCTTGGTGTGTGCTGGAGAAGGAAGGAGCATCTCACACAGAGGGAAAGAGCAGGAGAAAGGAAGAAATGCATCAGTTCAAAGCTTCATTCATTTTTTTCTCCCTTCTCAGCTGCCTGCCACTCCCAAGCATGTGGGAGATGTTCTAGTGCTGAAAGCTATGGCTCACTCCTTTACTGAGCTATTCTGTGTGATAAGTCAATTTGCTTGGGACATACCAGAGACGAGAGATAATCGTGACAGAAAACTGCAGGGCAGGCTCACGTCCTACAGCTTGTTAACTCTGTTCTGTTAATAGAAGGATGCTTTTCCTGTACCTTCGTATTCCTGGAATCACCATGCTTGGGTAACTTGCCCAAATCCACAGAGGCTGCTCACACTTTTGCAGTCCAAATAGAAAAGTCACACAATGAGTTGCAGTGCATTCAGTTCTCTTTTTGCACATCTACCACATCAACATTTTGCTTTGCTTCTCTTGTGCTCTGCCATGACATCCAGGAGCAGTAAAAGATGAATCCACAAGAAACTTGCTTTGCTGCACTCTCAAACTGGAGAGGGGAAACGTTTCAGCACACCAGAGGAGTCGTGCCGTTTTTCAGGAAAATCTCATTCATTTAAACATTCTACCTCACCTATTTGCTTAAATGTAGGTCTTGGCTCTTAGATCTCTTTTTCCTGTGCAAACAAGTATTTGTGGAGGTTACCTTCGCTCAACTGTGAAAACTTGTTACCAGGGCAATCAGGCCAATATACCTCACATGAAAGGGCAAAGGAAAATTTAGAAGGGAAAAACCAGCAAAAAAGGGGGAGTTTTTGGGCTGCTGCAGAGCTGTGCAGAATTAGAGAGGCTCCCTCATGACACCACTGGACAGTGACAGCACTTGGAGTGAAGGTCTCTTCATTAGCAGGTTTTGCCACTCCAGGAATGGGAAATTTCTCCAGGTATTTCATCTCCTGGTGCCTCCTGCCCTGATGTTATGTAACAGATTTTACGCTGGGCTCTACCACCACAGAGCACAACCTCCCAACACCAATGAGTTAAAAGCTGTCTGGGCATCCAGCCCAGATGAATAACATCCCAAATGTTGAAGGAAGTAGCAAGGGAAATAGAAAAGCCTTTGACAGAAATTGTTGATAGCTTGCTAAGGCTGGGGAGGGAACCAGGGAATTTGGAGGTTGCTAATGTTGTTCCTATGCGTAAGAAAGGATCAGGGAGGATCCGGGAAACGACATAGCAGTGAGCTTGGCTTCAGTTGCAAGAACAGTATAAAAAACATAAATAGGGGACAGAATACTTAATTTGGTCAAATGAAATAAGCCCCTACTCATGGATGAACTATAGAGGTCTAATTTCTCCAAGTATTTTATCTTCAGGTGGTTCTTTCTGAAAAATGCCAGTACAAAACATCGTACAGACAGAATAAAAGTTAATGAAGTGGGCAGAAAGGGAAAGGCTTGACAGGACCCTGAGGTTAAGTAAATTGTCGGTGATGCTGCAGCACCGCGCAGATCATTGCGTGTCTGATATCAGACTCTCTGGTGCCATGGCTGACGTGGGAGCTGATGTTTGCTCTTCAGATGAATCCAGTAGAAAAATAGACCAAGTCACTTTCTGGCCTCACTCACACTGAGAACTCAAAAAGTTTAAACCCATGAAGTAAAATATTTATGGTTTACATTCAAAACAAATTGAGAACAGGTTCGCTGCAGTCCATGACAAGTGCAACACTGACATCGGTGGGACCATCATGGATTTGGATTTCTATGAACCAGTCAGAAGCTGCTCCACTGGTGCTCCTCGGTGGGGACAGAAATAAGAATTTCAATTCCATAAAATATTTTAAGAGCCTTCTTTTTTTATCTGGTGGAATATTAAGATTGCTACGGACCAGGATAGAGGAAAGGGAAACATTTTGTTCGGACAGAGGAGAATGTACACAGAGGGCAAGAAGATGCTGTAATATATTGCAATGTTTTGAGAGCCAGTGAGCAGCAAGAAGCTGAACATTTCAGTCACAGGAGCAAGACACACTTGAGTTAGTTAAGAAAACATTTCTCCAGCTCTGAGCACAACATACAGGTATGTGCTGGAAAGGAGGAGAAAAGCTTTAAGTGGCTTAAATAAGATGAAGGTGGATGTGGATGGCATTTTTTCTGTAAAAGTCCAAAGCCCTGGCGAAATGCATCTCCTGGTTTTATGTGCTGCTTCTAATGATACAAAGCAAATTGCAGAGATTAAGTTGTTGCATAAGTGAGCAAGCAGCATGAGTCAGGGGGTTTGGGAAAAGTGAGTCACAGCGGGAAGGGAACGGAGCCAGGGTTGTAGCTCAGGAAGAGACCAGCAAGAAAATTTTAAGGATCTAGATAAGAGCCTGAGAGAATGGAGTGCAGGAGAGAAGCAGAAAAACTACCTCTAAAAGAGGGAGCCGTACACGAGGGTTAGAGAAAGCTATAGCTAAAAAGCAGGTCAGGCAAAATTTTTGTACACAACTGGTGGTTGAAATACGGAGCAGGCTGCCAAAGTCAGCAGTGGAGGGACAGAATTGTGTAAATCACTTCAAGAGGCAGTGCGGGCACATTTTTGGAAAATGAGGGAATCACTGGGTATAGCCATTAGTGAGGCTTGTGGAATTAAAACTATGAAATGCAAGTTGATTTATATTTTGAAGGAATACAGGAGCAAGCTCTGCTGCCCTCCGTGGTTCTCACACTATGGCTGTAGCACCCTGCAAACCTCAGACACTTGCCAGTGCAAATCAGAGCATTCTCTTAACTTGCAGAGAGTTATGGATGGGAAAGTCTTCCAAAAGGAACTTTCTAGAACAGCCCTGGAAATTGCTGCAAAAGGCAGTATTTACATGAGGGTGACTCACTGGGGTCTGAAGGCACAGCTGAGGACTCCCATCCACATTTCTGGAGGAGCAGTGTGGCTCACATGTCATTTAACTGAGACGTGGTGCCCTCAATCGTTGTGTTTCTGCCCCGCTTCTCCTTAGACTCTGATCTTGACTTTAATTTAAGGATTTTATACAGCAACTTGATAGAGGCTCACACCACCCAACCCATTCTGGGCACAGCAAGGTTTGGCCAAGCACAAGCCTGCAGGAAAAATTGAGTGAGGTTCCTATAATTAAAGACTCTGTGGTGATGCTTAGTGGATCTGAATTCAGAGTGTTCAGAGAACCTGAACTGTGTGCTTTGCAGTCCCCAACTCCTTGACTTTGGAACTGTCACATCCTTTCAGAGCAGTATTCTGGATGTAACGCTTACAAGCAACAGACAGAAATTAAAGTACTCAATCCTAACTCATTTTGCAAATATTTTTTTTAACTAAAGTACAATAAATCCCCTAATAAGTTAGATTTTGAATGGCCTACTGAAAGACTACATCATTACCTAAGTTCAGTTAAGATCAAGACACTGAAGGTAACCCAGCTCCGTTTTCAAGTAAGATTGATCTGCAAAAGGATTGTCAGAAACATGCAGGCTATTTCAAAGGAATTTTGAAAGGAAAACTGGGAATAAAAATCTCAGCAATGTCACGGATCAGACTCAGAGACACAGAGTTTAAGAACTAATCCATATTTCACAGGTTGCATGCATCAATAATCAAACACCATTCAGGTTTTTTAACTACCTAATACAAACTTACAGCTCTTGTTTATGTGTGGTGAACAGCACAACCTTTAGAAATGTTAGCTGAGATTAGAAAATAGAAAAAAGAAAGAGCAGATCACTTTCATTACTAATTACTGGTATAATTTATATGGCTTACCTGGACAAACATACACTTGTGCAAGATCTAGAAATTAAATTTAAAGTTGATGAGGAATGATTTGTGAATGTTTTCAAGTATTTTCTTATCAGGCAAGATATTTGCTTAAGGCAGAAGCCTCAGCTATGGAATGAGCTGCTGAAACAGTTCTGGAGATGAATTTTACCATGATGATACTAAATTTGGAAAAGAGGATGTAGAGGAAAGATGCTCAAGAATGAGCTTGTAAAACCCCATATTTTCTTTCTAGATCTGTTTCTTATACTGTACTCATCACTGTGGTATCTTGAGTGCTTTCCAGTAGTGCATTAAGCAACATGACAAACATCTGTCACATGTTTGTTCTCTCACCCTCTCCCCAGAGGGACAAGTGTGTGCAGTGGAGAACCTTGTTTTAATTTTTTTTAATTATTATAAATACACATGCACGTAACACATTATTAAACATTCGTGCTAGAGAGGAAAGGTCAGATAAATTTATCTTGCTCTCAGGATTAGAGCTGGTGAGCTCTGTGATGTTCCTGTATCACGCCCTTGCCCCAGATTGCAGTGTCTGCTCAGAGACCAAATTATGGACACGAGTGTCTGCACCAGGCAGGAACCAAAAGCATGGATTCCCAATACCTCATTTACTGTTCACACTTAAGTCCAGGGATTCTGTCAAGAAATATCAAATGGAATGAAGTGGTAGAATTTAGGGAAGAATATGTGCTCTGTATAACTCTCATCTCATTCCCGTATTATTGCATTTGATACAGATTAAAAGCAGGAATTGATGGAATCTCAAAATTATTGTCAGGTCAGAGGGCACTGTGTGTAAGTCTAGGAATCCCATGGATTGGAAAAGTCTGAGTTCAACTGGAAAAATAAGTCCTTAGAATAATGGAATGAAGACCTGGGAGTGACTGATTTCCCCACAGAGGAGACATAACTGGGAAAATCATCTGGAAACTTGAGTTTGGTCAGCCCCTGAACAACTGCAGATAGGCAATCTACCCACAAACACATAGTGGGAATCCCAAATCAATCCCCAGTCACCGGTGTGAGATGGTGCCATTTCCCACGGGCAGAGGAGTGTGTGCATCAGTAAATAAACAACTCTGGCTCCACCACCTCAGAGAGAAGTGGAGCCGCTCTGCCACATCCCAGGGAAACGCCAAGGTTGCTGCTGCTTCCTTCCTATGACTCCCACACCTCTCTTTCTCCAAGAACTCTGGACAGTCAGGAAACAGACTGTTTCTGTAATGGACAGCGATCTGGGTCACACTGAGTGCCAAGAGCTGGAGCCTCCTCTCTGGCCTCGCTCACAGGCAGAGCTGCAGCATCGCTGCTAAATCCACCAGCGCTCCTTGCCGTACTCCACGAGGGCTGGGCCGCCCTGGGACTGCACCAACACAATCCACGTCTGGCACTGCTTCCAGCAGCGAAATCTTCATCCACTCCCTCAGCCCTGTGTCAGTCACACATCTGTAACTGCTGCAATACTGGACGTGCCAGCACTGGAACCTTTCCAGGTGCCTGTTGTTCTCCTCCCACCCTGTTTCCCTCACACACGACCTTTAGGCCACCAGCCTTGCTCTACCAGCACTGATTTCCTTGCCCAGGTGGGAGCAGACCCACTCCAAGCATGGCAACCTTAGCACCCTTCCCCAGGGAAGGCAGGAGGCTGCTCTCCTGCCCACCCTCACTTCCCACCTTTTATAAGCCCAGATCTTGGCCAGAACATCAAAGCCCTCCAGGGGTTTCCAAATGGAGAGGCAACGAGCAGGCAATAATTGGGAATAATTGTTTTTCTCTCCAGCTGAACTTACCATCAGGAACAGCCAAAGACCATGAGAACATAAGTAAATCTATGAATCATTTTAGCTGGAGTAGCTTATTATTCAATACATTTTAACTAATCCATCTTAAAAGGCAACTAACTCATTTTTACTCATAGCTGAAGCTCCTAAACATCAAATAAATTTTCTTTGTTCCAGCACACTCTGCAACAAAAAGGATTGGAATTGTACAAGTATTTTATTTCCAGCTTTTGTAAGAACCAGGAGTACAAAGCTCACGAGGTCCCGGCAGACTTGCCTTGAGCTGCCCCATGTTGGGGTGGTGGGAGGCAGCCAGTTGCAGTCCCAAAAAGTCTTCACACCTGAAAATGTGCTTTTCAGTGTCAGGACACACCAGTGAGCTCAGCAAATCCTGCACCAGCACAGCAGCTTCAGGACTGACACTGTGCAGAAATGCAAACAGCAGCCTAACATAAAAGGGCTTTAGCTTCTCTGTCGAATAAAGGGAAGATGTATGTAAAATATTTGGACATTTGGGGAAAGGGTAAATGTTGAGAATTAATTCAAACTGTTGATGGTTTATTTTTTATTGAATCTTGTGGTCAAAATTGTTTTCATTTGTTATGAGAAAGAATCCATCATTTTTTCCAAAGCACCACCCAGAATCTGCCACTGGTGATGTTCTAACATCCCCAGTGCCTATACAAATAGAGAGGTCAGCTGAGATTTGTAAATTAGAGATCATAAGTTTTAAGGAATTTGTTTATTCAGCCTAGAGTCTCCAAATTGTGTACGATGCCAAAATTAAAAAGTCATCTCACTGTACTGTGTCATGTTACAATAAAAAGCTCTCCAACATTTTGGATGTTCAGATGAGAAAGCAAATTGTAATTCATTTGTCAGCACATGCAGTTTAATTATAATTAAGTACCTCCAGCAGTCATAATGAGCAGGCAAAATGAAAACGCTGTTTTTATACTTGTATAAACCTGCATTCAGTGCAATCTAAAGGCTGCCTGAATTACTCTGAAAAGCATCGGGCTAGAACTTGCATTTTTAGCTGTACTGTGCAAATACAAACATACGTAAACTGCTTCCAGAGACCTGAACAGATTGACTGAATTAGGGGAATTTTCACGGGAATGGCAAGAGGCAGATCTCTTCCTGATGAGAAGGCCACCGCATACCAAGTTCCAAGTCCCTGTCCAAAGGATGGAGCACAGGAACCATGCACAGGATCAGCAGAGTCCTTTTAGTACCAGCAAAACAACATATTTCTAACTCCTCTCCTTCTTGAGAAAGAGCTGAACTACATTTGCTGAAATTTTCTGGAGTAGTTCAGCATGAAACATCCAACCAGCGTGGGAAAAAAACCAAAGCAAAACAAAACAGGCAAATGATTCAAATATGATGAAGCTGCAAGAAGTTTACAGAAAATTCTAGACTGACAAGTACAAAATATTAATGGTATTTGACAAATAAATGTTTAAAATAACCATATCTGAAAATATCTACAAAGGCAGGGTATGAGAATTAAAATGTTACCAGATTTCTGATAGCTGCTAGTGCTGAGACGACACCTTGGCAGTGTATTTGAACTTTTCTGCCTGCACTTATAGGTAGCTTGAAGGCGTGTAAAGCATCCTCACAGGCTAAATACTTTAAGTAAATTTAATGACTAATATTGCCCTTGTTTTGCTTTTTCTAAAGATATAGATGAATGTGCAACTGGAACCCACAGTTGTAGAGCTGACCAAGTGTGTGTCAATTTAAGAGGGTCCTTCAGCTGCCAGTGCCCTCCAGGCTACCAGAAACGAGGGGAACAATGTGTTGGTAAGTGTTGCTTTCCATTCGATGGTTTCTTTCATTATCTACAGCCACAAACTTCATCCTGGTCATAAAGCAGATGGGTACGTGTGGTGTGAAACAGCTGCCTCGCTTTGGAGTGCCATGGAATAGTCACTTTACCACAATAATTAATCACTAAAACACTGGACAAGGAACTGTTTTAAGGATAATCCACACTTGGAGTTCACAGGCTGAGTTTTGCTAATAGTTCCCATTGTGTTAGTTGTTTGTGTTGGGGCATTGCCCAGCGTCCCAGATACTGCCACGAATCCCCGATGGCAGCAAAGCAAAGCGCATCTTTGCCCTGAGATTCAACTCCAGGTCTGTGGGACACAGCACTCCCTCGCCCAGCCCCCAGCCAGGACTCAGCTTTATGAGCACAAATGAAAGGGATGGAAACTCTGAATGCAGGTACGGGAGATTTGCACCCTCTAAAACCCACCGGGCTTTATTCTCCGTGCCAAAATAAGCTATTGGCACCCTTGGGAGCCGTGCAAGTACAGCATGGAATTCAGTCCAAGCGCAGGGCAAACACTGCATCTCTCCTATCCCATCCTCAGGTGGGGACATCACGCCAAAGTGCCACTACACTGTTACTTCAGCCTGCGTTTCACACCTCTTTAATCACCATTTCAAGGGATAAATTGCTTCTAGAGGCACTCCAGCCCTAAGCCTTGGGTTTGTCAGATAATAAAAACAACTATGAAGGAAGAGAGTCCAATCTACACATCAGGAGGTGATATTCAAGACAGCCTCCTCTAAGACACTGCACTGGTTTTATGCAGCTTAGGATAAAAGGGTTTGGGGATGGGGTTTTTTTGTCCTCAATAGAACTCGAGGTTTTCCTCTTTCGGGGATCCTGAATTTCAAAGTGTTTAAGAATTTTAAAATTTTTCTTCTGAATCTCTTCAAAAAGCCTTGCTAAGGCCATAGGTAAGAAACTGGGGACATTTTAGTACACGCCTAGAATAACTTAAATTTCTGGGCATGGCTCTTTCTTTAGGATTCCAATCCAAGGGCTGTAGAAATAAACCCAAAAATTCTTATCTCTTTCCTAAGAGATGTAGATCAGGCCCTGAACTGTCAAATTGGTGTAAACACAGGTGTATCTGATTTTTCTCAGTTCTCTGTGCAGGAGTAGGGTGACTAATTTGGAATGTAGGTAGAGGAATAGTTTTGGAAGGTCATGGATTTATTTTTTTCCTATCCGGGGTTTATTTGGATTTTTTATATAGCAGGTAAATTATATTACTGCCATGCAACAGCACTTCTGATATCAAGACCCATGGTCCTAAATAAAAGTCTCACTGGAAACAGTACAAAACTGAGAAAAAATGAGAGTCATAGACCCTTATATCTAAATGTGAACACATTTATGCATCTAAATCTATGCATGAAGATGTCTGGAAAGTGAAATTTCCCTTCTCCTATTTAGGTCAAAACCAAGAATAACACCTGTGTTACATATTACACACTGACCTAAATTAGAAGTACATCCCAACAGTTAGTACTGTCAGCATTTCGGAATAAAGCCTGTCTTCGGGGATTTTTATAACAACTTAGCCAGAAAATGTTCTCGGGGCCAGATCTTGATAGAGGTTCTCCATATGGGAGGAAATGTTTCTCAAATTTGAAAGAAATTTTTCCAGACTATTTTGGCTTGAAGGTAGAGGGAGAAAAAAAGACACATTTTTAACAATTGGTTGATTTTAATCTAAATTCACTAACAATTTCTGAGTTTTTTTCTAAATTTTTTTTAAAATTTCCTTGTTCACATATTGCCAAATGAGTCTTTTCTGAAATGCATGACTGCAGAGAAAATGAATTGTTTTCCAGCATCACTTCAAACAGATTTGGCCCAACTGATCAGATGAATCTCAGCCCTTAGATCTGCCCAGAGCTGATGTGCCTAATCCCACAAGGAAAATTCCCACTGAATAAGAGCCAGATCCTGAAAGCATTTATGTGTATAAATGTACCAGAGCATTGCTCGTATGTATAATTCTATTTTTTAAAAGTTACTTATAAGAGCTTAGTCCAGTAAAAGTCAAGGATGGAAATCTACTGTGCCTCCTTAATTTATTCCATTTCCACTTCCAAACTTCTCTCTGCAACAAGAGTTACAGTGACAATTGCTACTGTATGGATAGCCAGGAATTTTCCAGCATAAGCCTTTTCATTCAGAATCAGCCAAAACACTCCACTAAGATCAGCCCTAAATTTGACAAAGAAAGGGTTAACTTCTAAAGATTATTTTTTCACTTGTTATTAAAACAAACACTTTCCTCATTATTAAAAAAAAAAAGTCTTGGCCTCTTTTTAAACACATCTATGGTGGAAACAGCTGGAGGTAGGAAACTCAAGATCTGGCATGGATGTGGGAAGTGCCTTTGTTCCAGTGAATACTGGTCTGATTTGTGTGAGTGTTGATCCTTTGAAATGTCCCATTGTGTACAAGCTCGGAGCACGGCATGGATTTCTTCACCAAGCTCCAGCAGGCCACAGCTCAAGGCAGCCACTGCACACACACACACGATAATGGAATAATAAAACATGTTTTCCAGGCAAAACCAGAGCCACAGTCTCCTCCAGAATGCAGGGAAGCCTTTTAAAATGCAGAGGGGTAAGAGAACGGGGTGGCGCACGTTTTAGGTGGTTGGCAGGTGAAAGCCCTGCTCCGATGCACACCAGGAATGCTGACTCTTGGAAAGGCAGACTGCTCCACCTCGAGAGCAGGGCTGACCTGCGAGGAGAGGCTGGGGAAGGCTCTCAGTGCCCAAGATGCACAGCCAGGTGTGGTGCTGCTGGGCGGGAAGGTATCCAGGACAGGCAGCCAGGGGAATGGGAGCAATGGGAAACCCTTGGGGAGCAAGGCAGAGTCTAGAGATCCCTGTGGAAGCACAACCACCTGTTTCCTTTTCAGGCCTATTAATTCTCCATCCTTGCCATTCCCCTGTACTTGCACAGAAAATCTGGGCTGTTCCTAATGGAGCTGAAAAGATTTAGTACGTGCCAGGAGTGCTGCATGCAAGTTTTTGGGAAAATGGAGCTCCGAGCCACATTGGCTGTGTTGGTCAGCACCGTGTCTGATCCTGAGGGATCCTGGTGGGAAAGCTGAACAAAACACCGAGTTCCACCTACACAAAATAAAGCAGACCAAGGACTACTGCAGGACTGAGTGAATAAAATAAAGTTGGAATGCACAGTGAAGACAAGGAGCATAAAAGCTTGTTACAAAATAGTTACATACAGGAAAAGTTCAATTGTATCTTGTTAATATCCATGGAAGCAGTCCCCAGCTCACATAAGCTTTTCCCCTGCTTTTAATCAAGTGCAATTAACTGTCCTGGGACACGAGAGCAGCAGGGGAGTGCTGGGATTCCATGTGACCTAACTGCTGTTTTTCGGTGCCCCAGACATCGACGAGTGCACCCTGCCCCCGTACTGCCACCACCGCTGCGTGAACACCCCCGGCTCCTACTACTGCCAGTGCAACGCTGGCTTCCAGCTGGCCTCCAACAACCACACCTGCGTAGGTAAGGACTCCTCAGCCGCGCACAGCAGCTCCCCCAGGCACACCGACACCGCGACTGCCCCGGCGGAAACTCAGAGGGAATAAATAACAACCAGCAAAAGACTGCGCTGCAAGGCTCCTCCGCAAGTGACCCGAGAATTACAGGAGGGGTGGGGGAAAATTTAGAGCTGTCTCGAACACCTGTTATTTTGTTGGCATAGCAGATTTCCAAGGAACATCTAAAGGCTTATATTCAGCATTTAATCTTGGATTTAATTATTCTTTCAGTTCTGCTTTATCAGTGGCTTTCCTGATACTATTCCCAGTTCACACAACAAAGGCCAGAACCGGGAATCAAGGGAATCAATACCATACCTTTGCAGCTAAGTGTAATTATCCTCAGCACATGGTAAACAAAGTCTTTAGGTCACATTTGAATATCTAGAAAAAATTAAAAATTAAAACAAGAGTCGCTAAGAGTGACCTTTCAGCTGTGATGTTGCCCTTAGAAGTAAAACACTAAGGGAAGCTGCACAGTAAAACTTTAAGACTGACGTCAATTTGAAATGGTAAGACCTGTTCTAGAAGGATTAGAGTAATAATAAAAAGGTAACTGTGCTGAAGCACAGAGAGAATGGCTATAAAATCAAGAGATTGGTGATGGAGATGGTCAGAAGTTCTTTAGAGATGTAATTTGTGTATATAAAATCTGTATTATATACATAGAAAAATCAGGCTGCGTTTCCCAGCTTCCACCATCCCTTCCAAGCATTGCCAGACCTCATCGAGCACCCTGGCACACTGCACAGCTCTGAACTGAGACAGCAATTTCTTGGTTCTCACCAAATCTTAGGATTTTAAAGATTGCCCATGGACACAACAGAAGCCCGTGACAAAAGTCACTCATCTGTCCCTATCCATGGCCCAAATGGAAGGTGGGTTCTTTCAGCACTTCGCCAAATACCCCTTCCTGGCTTTTCAGCCTCATCGGGCACCTTTCTACCAGGTAAAGGAGAGGAAAGCTTAAGGAGGAAATTTGTAAATGAATGGTTGCTGCGTCAAGACAAACTCTCACATCTGCCACAGTGACACTTGACAGCCGTAGCCGTTACATTTGTGTCACAGCTTCTGCCTAGATGGAAAGTGGGTCAATATTTCTTGGAAAACTAACAGAACTGGGGCTTTGGCCACCTAATTTATTCCTCCTGATAGTATTGGAGGAAGAATGATGTACATCCTTTGCACTGTTGCCAGAATGTAACTCAGAGGAAGAAAAAAAAACTGTGATGAATTCTCCCCCATTATCATTCATATTCAGGACTGGGAGGTTCATCATGCAGAGTATTCATACCCTCTTCATTGGTTTCATATTTCTGAATGCCTCATCTTTGTTAGGTTTTAGGTGTATCTGTAAATTTACAGTGTTGCTGACATTTATAAGCCATGAACTCCAAGGTTTTTTCCAAGCACAGCTCTCTATTCACGGAGATATCTGATAAACACAAACATGAATGGAAAACATGCAGGAGGGAAATACGAGGGAAAACACAAAAATCTACAGGCTGACAGGAGCAGCAGTTAATCAACAGCCTGTGCAAAACAAGGGCTATAGATTCCAGAGGTGATTAGACTTACATAAACTTCCCATTAAAAATTGCTTCTCTTCTCATACCAGTGTCCTCAAAATGTTCTTGGGATGGGCAACACCATGGAAAATGTAGCACAGAAAAATACCTTCCCCCAATATGGTCTAGGCCTTAGAGCTCTGCAGAACTCTACTGGCCTCAAAGGCTCATGTTATAATTGCAATGGAATTTAAAAGACCAAATTTTCAGAGTAATAAATAGCTCAAATAAATCTTAACCACTGCATGCTGAGAGGTCTTATCAGTATGTGTTCCTTATATCAATTATTTATAGAGACTTGGCATTTCATACCTGAAAAAAAGGCGCTGGAATGTGGAGTTTAATAGCCACATTAAACATTTTTGGGAGAATTCATCACACATTAGAATAACTCTCATTCCTGGAAAAATACTGGTTTTTACACGGAATGTAAAGCACAGATCTAGCATTGCTCCAGTGACTGCAGACCTACACTGATAGAGCCAACTGAGCTTCTGCTGAGCAGCAGGCGCAGCCTAAGGACTAATCCACCGAGCCTAATTACCACCTACACAAGTTAAATATCTAATTTTTCCTTTCAGACATAAACGAATGTGATGCCAACAACCCATGTGCACAGCAGTGCTACAATATCCTGGGTTCTTTCATCTGCCAGTGTAATCCAGGCTTTGAGCTAAGCAGTGACAGAATCAACTGTGAAGGTGAGACTTTCTCTTTTTTTGCCTTGGAAAAGCAAATTTTTTGGCTTATTTTCATTTTCCCATAAGCCTTTCTGTGAACCAAGGGACAGAATAGAAGTGGAGACACTCTGTGGGTACAGTTTGTAGCCAAAAGCCTTAAGATATTTATTTTTTATGGTACAAAGGGGGCTAATTCACACTTGAGCAGCTGCAGTTGCTTTCAGGTACAGGTAGGAATGGGTCTCTCTATAGCAAGTGAAAAACAGGACAAGAGATTGCTGCACTTCAGATCCCAAGTGGGAAGAAAGAGGTTTCTGAACCCTGATTGCACAAACTCCCTGGAATTGTGGGTGGTCTAATGCTGATGACCATGAAATGAATCGGAAAGGAATGCACACCGAAAACAAGGGCAATTTTGTGTGTTGTTAGGCTCCTCTGAAAACAAAACCTCCGATTTTTGATTTTAAGGGAGCGACAACTGTGCTTTTGAGGTGCTTTGCAGCCTGTGTATACAAACAGCATGTCTCCTGATGATTATACAATCAACACTTTATTTCCTCTGCCAGAGGCTCTACAGGGGTGCCCTAATCTCCTTTTGGACACAAGATGACCTCACCCTTAGAGCCCACATCCTTTCTACCAGCCTTGGAGCCAGAGAGGGCCCTGCCTCACCACTGCCCTCCCCAAAGAGCTGGAAGAGCTGTTACAGATGCTCCCTCTGCTAAGCCAAGCTGCTTAAGCTAATCCTATTTGAACAGAACAGGGAGCAGCAAGTATGCAGCCTCCAAGGACATCCCTGACCCCAGCCCAAGAGCTGGGCTCAGCTCAGAGGTAGGAGGAGGGAGCTCTGAGCTTTCCAAGCCAATCCCTCCTCTTGATAGGTTTAAATTCATTTCCTGTTGATGGCATACGCTGCTCAGTTCTGTTTCACACCAGGCTCCCCTCACGAGGGACTGATACATACACAAGGATAAAAAAGCAAGAGAACAGTATCCACTGATTATTATTAGAAGGCAAAAAAAGACCTTTCCCTCATTCCCAGAGAGCTATTCCATGAGCGTAGGGCACAAGTACAAAGGCAACATTTTTGCCTTACTAACTAATCTCACAGCTGTGGGGTTTTTTTTCCTCAAAGTCATCACATTTTGGAATACTGTGAGTATACACATTTTCAAGAGTTATATTCCCAAACCTGTTCTGAAGTCTAATTTAGCTTCTGCTTCCTCAAATCCAAAATTCTTCTTTTGGAGGATTACTAACGAAACTCCAGTAGAACTCACCCTTCCATTCTCAAGCTGTTAAGCAGCACATTTCAGGTTTTGGATAATTCTTCTTAAACAGATTGGGGTTTTTTTTTCCAAACATTTAACTATTATATTTATGTTACATTTAGTTCTGCAACGAGGTAAATTTTAAAAGCCAGTAACACGAAGCTGTTTTTGCTCTCTGCAGACACTGATGAATGCAGAACCTCAAGTTATATATGTCAGTACCAGTGTGTCAACGAGCCGGGAAAGTTCTCGTGTGTGTGCCCTGAAGGGTACCAGGTAGTAGGAGGCAGGACATGCCAAGGTAAGTGCCCTCCCCTTGGCAGGCTCAGCCCTGCATTATTTACACCATTTCAGGCAAGGCTACGAGTGCTTGCTAGCTAAATGGATATATTGCATGACAGGATTACTGTGCTGTCAGCAGATGTGTTGATAAAGGAGTTGATGATTCATTAAATGTCTTATAATCTCATTTGAATCCTTCAGCTCAAACTCCAAGTCCTTTGGATTCCTAGGACAAAATTTCAGTTTTTGCAACCCGCAGGTAAAACTTGTCTTGGATGTCAAGGTAGTGGCTCTAAATTTGAGATAAACATCCCTGAATAAAATCAGGTCATTTTTTACAGATATGAAACACGCCTTTATAGCATGTTTCTTTTCAGAGAGATTCCTAAATCCAGTCGCAGTAGAAATTAAAGATATGTTTCTTCTGATAACAAGAGAAAAAAAATGCAAGCCTTCAGCAGCTTAGATAATTCATGTGTAGAAAAATAAATGTTCTGGCCAGGTGCCACCAAATGCCAGGATTTTCAAGTTTGTGGTTTTTCCCTCAGTGGTGCTAGAAGTCTCTGCATCTTATCAGAGAATATTGCAGAACAGTATATTAAGTGCAAGAACTATTGCTTCTGTAATGCAGAACCTGATTTAACAGCCCATATTTTTAGAAATAGAGGTGTGATAATTAGGGGCAGAAAATATGAGAAAATAACTCTTCTTTATCGCTATTTTGTTTTACAAAATCCTAATCTCCTTTTTAAGAGCAGCAGCTGACACTGAGCATTGGGGGATAGTTGATTTAAGCATCTAAAAACCTGTTTGTCCCTTCCAAGAGATTACATGTGAATAAAGCCTTTCTGTGCCCATGTGAAATTCAGGAGACCATGTGGGTAGACAGTGGGGCTCTGGCACTGACAGCAAATAGAGCATTAATACAGTGCAAGGCTCACAGTCCCCACCTCCCTTCAGGGTTCTTTTCCCAGGCAAAAGAAGCTCCACTTTGCACAATAAAGGAGTTTTCGCTATTTCTTCTAAAGCTATTTTGGTGAAAATGTAGCCATTAATGAAGCATTTTAGACCATGAAACCCAGGTTATTACAAATGAGAAGCTGCAAAAGGCAGGCAATCACAATTCTTCCCTGAGACCTTTTTCCTCTGTCTCCAGAACACCTTCTACTGTAAAAATCATTCTTTGCTAATTATAAACTTGACAGCATTTCCACAGTTGCATTACATATGATTAATGTGCATCTCCAGCCAACTAAAAACATTCAGTCTTGCTTAACACTCAATAAACAAGTGTTCTGCATAGAGAAACCCTTTATAGCCAGGTCCCAGAAAACAAGACAAGGACATGGAAAGCTGATGGGTTTCAACAGACAAGCAAGGCTTTTTGTAGCACCTTTGTAGCACCCCCATTTCTGTCTGCTTTGGCACAGTCTCTTCTCCTTCCTCCTAGATATAAATGAGTGTGAGACCACTAACGAATGCAGAGAGGATGAAATCTGCTGGAATTACCACGGAGGCTTCCGTTGTTACCCCAGAAATCCTTGTCAAGAGCCCTACGTCCTTACCTCGGAGAAGTAAGGGAAAAATTAAATCTGGTGTTTTTAGGCTCATCCTCAACAGGGGACACGCTGGAACGAACCAGAAAATTGTATTTTAATGTCTTTTCACGTGCTTTCACCCCTGTCTGTGTGGCAGCCGCTGCGTGTGCCCGGTGTCCAACGCCATTTGCCGCGAGCTGCCCTACTCGGTGGTGTACAAGTACATGAGCATCCGCTCCGACAGGACCGTGCCCTCCGACATCTTCCAGATCCAGGCCACCACCATCTACCCCAATACCATCAACACCTTCAGGATCAAGTCTGGCAACGAGAACGGAGAGTTCTACCTGAGGGTGAGTATCGGGGGCACTCGGACCCTGCCTCCACACTGCCTTGTCCCTGTGACAACCCCAAACGTCCCCATAAATGCTTCCACAGCACCCCAAAGTTCAGCAGCTTTTTGGTGCTTCCTTACTAAGCATGCTGGGTTTCCAGTTTTTAACAAGCCTTTTACTTTCCTACCTGAAAACCCTAAACTGTGACTCCAACTGTTTCTTTCTAAGTCAGGAGTATGTAGCAATCCAGAGACACCCATTTCAGATACCTCCGTGCCTTCCCCTCTCTGTACCAGCACCCCAGAAAAATCTATTTAGGACACAATTATAGAAAGATTCCTTGCACAATTACCTTAATTACATTTCTCATTTTGCAAAAGAAGAAATCAGTAACAGCATTCCAGAAATCTGTGCCCCATCCCAAGCTAAGCTCAGGCCAACTTATAATGGTTTTATGCTGAGACATAATTAAACCTTTATTTCCCATAGTAAAAACCAAGGAAGTTCAAATTACTTGGGACAGCAGTGTTTCCTATTAGTGGGGTGCATCCAAGTGGATACACATGAATGGGAGTGTCTAGAACATCTCCTTTTTAAGTTTTTTTTTTTTTAAGAAATCTCATTTTCTTGAGCCCTTAAAATATTTGGAAATCTTTTTCCTTCATATGTGGCTTTACACTCAGTAAAACAGAATCAGCATAAAAAGCTTCTGTCAGAAATATAGAAATATAGTAACTAGAAAGTTTTCATTTTTAATTATTTTCCTTCAAATCAGGAGATTAGGGGCTTTTGATAGTACATCCAACAAGTGTACCAAGCTGTGGTACTGCCATTTAAACTATATTTACCCAAGGTGGGAACAGGGAACTACTCATCCATATATCATTTGTTGTGGCATAACAAATCCAGGGAAAAGCACTGGATTACAGGTTACACATCAAAACCCCATAACAACTCCCAAAATACAAAGAGTTATTTGCTTAAAATAAAAACAAGATCACTGCAGGTCCCACTTGGCTTAGACCCCAGTGTGGCCCTCAGACTGACCCTTGGAGTAACAATTCCCATCTCCTGTTGCCACCCAACAAGAAACTGCAGGCCTTAAATGAGGAAGCACATGTTTATTCCTGCCAGGGGACTGTGGTAAACAAAAGCTTACTTGGAAGTTATTCCTACTGTTTTAGTAAAATGCTGAGCTGGCTCCTGGATGCAACCGATGGATTGGATTCATCTGTGCACCCAACTCATGTGACACAGGGAGAAAATATTTGTAGTAGGCAAAGGGAGAGATGGAGTTGACCCTTTTATCATCTGGAAACAACAAAGCTGTTTGACAAAGCAGCAGCATAACCCCAGACTGGGAAAAGAGCTTTGAAGCAGTACAGGATGGGGTGGCAATAGGCACACACCAGTAACAGAAATTGCCAGCATTTACAAGGACAGCACAACTTCTGGCGTATGAGCCACGAGACAGATTTTGAGTCTCCCTCCACTGAACAAGCTACACCCCTGCTAAAGACATTAGGGCTCTTGTTTTAATTATTCTCTCTATTTTAAAAGCTGGTAGATGGGGTTAAAACAAAGACCATCCTGGGACAGGTTACCACTTCCCACATCCTCTGAGAGTCAGGATAACAGGAACAGACTTTGCAGCGCAGTTTATTCCTCTGGGGCTCAGTCAGGTGAGGTTTTCCCTGCAGCAAAGCCAGGTGTGAGGTTAGTCACGGCCATTTGGAAGTGTTCAAAGCGCTGCCCGTGCAGAGACAGAGCCTGGCACAGAGTGGTGGCACAGCAGCCCGGGTGCCGCCGGGAGCTGCTGCGGGCTGACTGAGCTGGCTTTGCTGTGGTGTTGTTGTTGCAGCAAACCAGCGCCGTGAGCGCGATGCTGGTGCTGGTGAAGTCCCTCTCAGGACCCAGGGAGCACATCGTGGACCTGGAGATGCTGACGGTGAACAGCCTGAACTACCGCACGAGCTCGGTGCTGAGGTTAACGATCATAGTGGGACCTTACGCCTTTTAGTGGTCTGCAGTAACCCTCCGCTGGCACTCGCAGCAGCCAAAGAATATTATCGGAAAGAAAGCACTTACTATTTTTATTTATAGATTTTGCTCTCTTTTTTTAAAAGAATTTGTTTAGTAAGTTGATATCTCTTATTCACACATTACACCTGTAATTCCAAATTAGTAGATGTGTTCCATAGTATAACATGGGCATTGTCACTTTCTGTATAAAGATTTCAATCTTTTTTTATTACCTTCCTTGGACTAGATACATACTATGCTTTTATATGAGAACTGTATGTTCATACTATCCTGTAAAACTTCACACACCCTTCCTAGCCAAATAGGTCATGCAATTTAAAAGTGATCTTCTGTTTTGTTTTTATTTTAAATTCTAATGCAGCTACACTGAATCTCAAAAAAGAAAAAAATTATGTAGAACAAATGATACACAAAGTAACGGTTATCTGATAAGCTAAAATATATTTCTTTTTAACTACTTTGTAACAAAAGGTAACAGTCAATAAAAATCTATTTCTATAGACATTTATGTGCTATCACGGTTGGTTTTTCTAATCTAGGTTGGAGGTAAAGTTACATTGTGAGAAATGCTTTGCATCAGGTTTTTGTATGCAGATTGCGTTAACCATACCATGGAATAACATTATGCTGTCTCCAAGAAAAACAGACCATAGGAAGAAAATGTCTCCAACAAAGAAAGAAACTCCAAATGGGAAATCACCAGGCAGGGCACAAATGTCCATGAGAACACTGTTGGTAGTTACTGCTCAGAGGGATGCAGCATTTTCAGACTCAAGTTAACATACTATTTTTCCAGAAATATTACGTTGTATACTAAGAATTGAGTGCATTTTCTTATTAAGTTATATCATTTTCAGGCACTCGGTCCTGTTTCTGCTCTTACAACTCAGATGTATCATGTACAGTGTTCATAAAATTTATTTCTAATTCAAGAACTAATAACATCTTTTGTAATATGTAAAATCTTATTTCTTTTTTAAAAATGTAGTAGTTAATCCTTTGATGTACAAAATTTTTAATAAAGATCTCTTACCATATTGTATTTGGTCGACTTTGAGGTAGTTTGTTACTACTGCCATTATCGTCACGTACTGTGGGAGTTGGCAAAGCCGTGTTGAGGTCTGAACAGTCACAGGGATCCAGATCTCAGCCCATACAGGAAGAGTTCTTGGAAGACTAAAAACACAATTCCTTTGTAGAAAGACAAGCCTGCTGCCTACTCAGATTTAGTTTTACTGACAGCAAAAGTTCACTCCAGAACAAAACTTAGAACAGGCCACAACCGTTGTGGTTGAGGGCAACACATCCCCCCTGCTCGGGCAGACTGCAGAGCGGGACCCCATCGTCCAATGATCATTCCTTCAGGAAGTCATTTGTGGCTTTAAACAAACACTTCATCTGCCAAAAGTGTCAGAGCATGTGGCTGCAGCACAGGCCAGAAAACCGTGCTGGTGCTGGGTCACGTTCTCTCTGCCTGGGGCCCGGAGCAGAGGGGTGAGCCCCCTGGCACCCCTCCTGCCTCCCTGCAGGACAAATCCAGTTGCCCTGGAGTGGGATTTAACCGGGGTTTGCCACGGTGAAAAGTCTCTGCTACAGAGTTTGGCTTCTAGGGAGCTCCTTCCTCTCCCCAGAGAGATTCCTCCCCACTCATCACTACAAATCCACTCGGTCTGAAAGGCAGCTTCTCGTTGCACACAAGTACTGAGCAAAATGCTCCAGCCTCCTGCTCCTCCATGCAGTTCCCGTGGCAAACAGCACACGCTCCCCTCCACACGTCCTTTCATTAACATTTTCTCTCGGTGTAGGCTGCCTCACAAACGAGCTGTGCTGCCCCTCAGGCATCGCCCTCCACCCGCAGCATCAGCAGTCTTCTTCTACACCAACTCTGAACTTCCAAATTGTGCCGTTCAGCACTGCCCACTCCAAGAGAATCCATTTTGGTTCTTTTAAGTTTAAAATGGGCAGTTCTCTCTTGAGAGGTGCCCAGAGGAGGCTCAAGTGGCTTTGTCTCCTTAAAACCCCAGACTTGGAGGGCACCAGGCTGGTCTCTGCAGCAAATTAAGGAACCACAAATCATCCCTGAAAGTCCCCAAGATGCCAGGCTCTGCTCCAAGGATTTACTCTACCTTCATGCTCTGCCAGTTTTTACATCAGTTTCACCAACAGCACTTTTAAGCCCTCCTTTTAAATCTGTTTAGCCAACAGTGACCCAAAATTGATTATATAAAAAAAATATTTATACACCTCTCAAATGGCAGGAGCAGCAGAGGCAGTTGTACCTCACAGATGAGCCCGAGCCATCCTCAGCCTGCACACTCCTCTACACCTCACAGTGTTCAGATACTCGGCTCAATCCATTTTATTTAAACACAAACTGCCCTGCTACTCTGCTCCCTGTTTGCAATGTCCAGTGTCCACCAGACCCCTTGGCCGAGTCAGAGGTTGTCACACGGCTCAGGAGTGCAGATCCAGCCACTTGTCACCATTCTGCAGGCTGGTTGAGCCCGAAGGCGGTCACTGGGTGTGGGCAGCGCTTCCATGAGAGCCAGGAGCTGGAATAACAGCAGCCCCTCCAAACCTAAACAGGAGCAGAGCTGAGCTGTGCAGAAACTGGCAGGGGGTGCTTGGTTTTGTTTTGGGTAGGGGTGGGGTACGTGACTGAGCCTGAAAGGAGCCCACAGTCAGAATGAGAAGATGGTTCAGAGCCTGAACAAGGAGAGCTTTTGTACACCAAAAAACCTGCACCTTTTTAGGAGGGAAACCTGCAGGTTCTCCAATTCTCCGGGCAAGCAGAGCTTCACTTGTTCCCTGCAAATCATATGGAACTGCAGCAAACACGCAACAAGAGTTTGAAGAGCTACTTGGATTATAAGGGACACTGAAATCCCAAGAAATTATATGAGAGCAGAATCTTTGCTCAGCCTTCCCTGTATCCCGCTGCCGTGACCATTACCAAGAGCACACTCCAGGAAGGATTCTCATATAAATCTGTCAATGTTGGAGAAGAATCTAAATCAAGATCACATGCAAAGGTTTTTAGTATCTTCTCAGAAACAGAAAACAGGGAGAAAAGGGAGGAAAAAAGTGGGACTGAGTAAAGCGAACTTGAGGAAATCAAAATGCAAGTTCATTCACTTCCCCAGGACCACCTGAACACAGTGCAGTGGGATTATTTTGCTTGGAAGGCTCACAAATGCAAGTTTGTTGTTGAATCCCGTTTCCATGGCTGCAAAGAGTTGCTTGTGTTTTGAATGATCATCCGTGTTTCTAACTTTATAAGTCTCCTAATAAAATATAGAACAGCTGCTGCCCCAGTCAGCTGTTGAGCATATGGAGCCCACCAGGGACAAAGCCCACTGTTAACACGGAGAATTATTTTTAACGCCCTCACATATCTAAACCTCCCCATCATCTCAGCAAAATGGCACAATTCCACACTTCCCAGCTGGGGGAACACCTGCGTCATGCAAAACTGAACTGGGCTGCATCTGCTACAAAACCCAATTTTATTTCATCTGGCCAGCAGAAAAAAGTGATCAGCCTCAGTGAACAGGGCAAAAAGTTAACTGTGTTTTATATCTGGGGAAAAGCAGATGTCTAGTTAAGATGTTTATACAGCAAACATTTCTGTATATATTAGGAGGAAAGAGAGCTGTTTAATAAAACAGGGTTGGGTTAGAGTTGCCAAAGCAAATTTGAAGGGCAGTACAACAGCTTTTGTAATTTTTGCATGGGAAAAGGTATAAAATGCTGTTTTATATTGATATTGATTATGTGCATCGAACAAGTAATTTTTTTTAAGTAAGTGACCTCAAAGTTAACTCTTTAAAGCCTCGCACTTACTGCATGTATTTGCTCAGCAGAAAAAGCTGCAAACATCATGCCACAGCAATATGACAAGGTAGCATTGAAGGCACCCCCTGATTTATTCTCTGCTATCTCAGCAATCACCTGGATAATGGATGAGGGGCCAAGACACACAGCAATGCTTCCTGCAGACCAAAATACTGAAATCAGGTGAGCTCCAGGTTTTGTTTGCAAACACATGCACTCTGTCAGTCACATGCTGTTTCTCATGAGATAAATTATTTTGCTTTCTGATCCAGAATCCCAATGGTCCCAGAAGCAACACCAGCACTCTGCATCCCTGCTGCCTCACAGAAATGCATCTGGATAATTAATATTTTGGACTGTTAATATTTTTGTAATTTCTACATAACCACACAGTATGTATATATTCAAACAGGATAAGCATTCAAAAGGCGCAGCTCTCAGCTAAGCACTCCAGCAGCTCCTGCCCTGCAAACACACTCTGCTGCACTTCATTGCATTGCTGCAATAAAACATCCATTTTTTGCTCTCTCCCCCAACCCTTAAGACACCCCCTAAAGCTTCTGCAGGTCCACAAAAACTCCCAAAGCAAAGGTGTACCCCTTCCCCATCCGTACACCTGAACGAGCACACAGAAATGCTTTCAAATGGAGCAGCCTGCCGGCTGGGTTGACAAAAGCAACATATTTATGCTGTTAAACTCTGAAACCACAGCCGTGGAAGTTACACAGCCACCTAAAGGTTTAAATCCTGCCAGTGCCACTCCAGAAACATCTGAACCTGTGACCGCCTCCTCTAGAGGGTCACATTTTCTTCTTGCACTGGAGTATCTCTGTGCAACATACAGGAATGTTTCCTATACAGAATATATACAACAAACACCCAAGTGGGAAGTCAAAAGAGCAAAATTCCTGCAGGCGGCATGGAAACTAGGAAAACAAACAAATTTTGGAAGCTCGGAGCAAGGGCTGCAGAGGGGAAGCCAACATACCAAAACAGCAGGGTAAAAGGCATTATTAAAATCAATAAGTCATTCTCTGAGAAGCTGAGGCTGTACATGAACAAGGCAAATGGAAATGTTCCTGAGCTCTGGAAGGTCACACGTGAAAACAAACACAGCAGGCCAACGGAGCAGCTTGCAAATGCCTGCACTGGCAAATCAAGCCTCTCCAAATCGCAGCAAAAGCAACATCCCAGGAGGCTGATGGGGCCGGGGAGGACCCGCACATTAGGGGGACAAGCAAAAAACATGAAGTGAACCTCTCTATTACACGGCTGGAGGAGGAATTTGACACAACAGCACTGTGCCAGAGTTGATCTTACAGGCAACTTATCAAAGGACCTGCCTCGGAGTAAGAAGTGGATAAAAGAAAGGGAAAGAACATTTTGTTAATGATATCCAGTTGTTCAGGTAAAGATGAGCATCCTCTGGAAAACAAAGCCCCTTCAGTGCTCTGAATATTGAGCAGGAAATGCCAAATAAAACCGAAGGGGATAAATGCAAAGTGATGCACATGCAGGAAGTTATCCCAGCTTTATTTGAACACCAAAGGCCTCTGGAACGGCCTCTGGAATGACCACCGCCTCCCAGGAGAGCGTCAGGGTTATGGCAGACCATTCAAAGAGGAAACCACAACTCCAGAAAGCTAATCCAGCACCAGGAATAACTGGGGATCAGAGCAAGGAACAAAGCTGAACCTTTGCACACTTGTGCAAATGCACTACAGCATAAACAGAGCTTGGAGCTTGGGTCCTGTACCCCTCTTACAGCACGATGCTGGGAATGTTAAAGCCCAGACCAGGCTGAGATTTAACTGCACACACTCACAGGAAAGCCTCCCAAGAGCCATTAAATACGTGGCTGTCCTGGACAGGAGCTGTTCCCCTGGCACCCGCGGGCACGGGGGAAGCATTTCCAGTTTGCCATTGGCAGCTCCGAAGCTGTTGCACGCCCTTGCCAGGAGCTCTGCCGTCAGCGCCGGCTCTTAGGAAGCCAAATGCCCAAAACCTGGAAATCCCACCAAAAGAAGAAGGGAGGCAGCCTGTACAGAGCATGTTGGTGCTGCATCCATCGCCTGCATTAGTGAGGTTTTTGTGTAGCTGCTGCCAGCACCGAGTTTGTACCCAAGTATCACACCCAGCTCAGCAGTGGCCACAACTGCATCAAAGCCAGCTCAGCCAGCAGCAAATGTTTGCAAAAGAAGACACCTTCGAGGGAGAAAAATTTCACTTCTGCCCAGTTTAAAGGCACTGCCTGGGGGAAGGCAGCAGGAGCCAGACCACTGCAGATAATGGTGTTTCCCAGAAAGCTGTTTCTGCACACACTTATTAGGCACAAATTGATTCTTGGAGTGATTAAAACAGATTTGCATTTGCTGCTTTCTCTTCCCAAAACAAACCTTGTTTCAGACAATTTTGCAACCTAGGTTCAGTCCAGAGACTGCCCCCCAATATTTAATAGGGCTGCTTTGTTTCAGGAGAGCTCTAAAAGCTGGCAGAGGTAGGTAGGCAGAGGAACATGAACCAACATGCCAAGCACTCCCTGCAAGGCCCGTGATTTTGTACGAAAAACTGAATCACAAGGATCAAAATAGTAACATGAAACTTTAATGGGGTCAGGAGATTTCTGCCTCTGCTCTGGTATGCTGAGGAGGGAAGATCTGAATTATACAGCGGATAGCTCCAATAAAGCATTGAAATTTCATGGACAGTCAACCACACCAGGCTGAAAGCTACCCAGTTCTAACACAAGGAAATGTTTTGCAGGGATATGTTTCCTTACTTGTTTTAAAAATTTGTTACCCCCATTTTCTGGGGTGACAGGCCTTAAGAGGCCACAGTGACATTCCTGTAAAGCTTCGCTTTGTGCTTTGCACATAAATGTAAAGAAAAGCTGGAGAGACACCACACTCACAGAAAAAGCTCTCCTGAGGGATGACTCGCACATACCTGCTACAGGTGCATGATACACAAAGAAGTGAGGATCCAGTCAGTACCAACATCCCACCCAAATCCACCTGCCTGCAGGTACCCAGGTAATGGAAACATGTCTCTAAGCTGGCAGCTTGTTGGCACAACAGAAAGCACTTAAGTCACTATTCATCTTGTCATAATTTGATGCTTGTACCCAGGCCAAAATCCCTAAACCAGGCTATTTGCAAATGTTAAGTCCAGTAGCTTGGTATGTTTCTCTCCCCTAGACTGGGATAAGCATTAACCAGCTCAGGAAAAAAACAAAACATACTCATAAAATTTCCGGATTCTGGTTTTTAGCCTCTATTACTGAGTTTACAAGATTGTTTTGAATCTGAGCACTGAGTGTTCAGGCACATTTTGGAGGAGGGTGGAACACACCCAGCCCTTCTTTACTCTGCCTCTTCAATGGGCCTTGGGCAGCATCACAACACATCCTCCACCACAGCATTTTCTTATTTGAATTTATCCCTTTCACTGCTGTTACACTGCTGCAGGGGTACTTTTTAGCTCTGCACAGCAGAATATGTCTTCACCTCTGGGATCACCCAAATTTGCACACACTCAGACACTTGGGATCAAGGCTTTTGGTCTGATTGTTCCTGACCACCATCATCCAAAATGAAAATACTGTGCTTCGGGGGGGGGGCATGGGGAATGCTTTCTAGAAATTCAGAATGATCAGCCTGGCTTTGAAAATTAGACAGTGCTTTCAAGCAGTGGAAGTTACTTGGTGATGAGGGGGTGCTGTCTTACACAACAGGCCCCAAACCCCCACTGATCAGCTATTTAACCTGGGGTATTTCAACAGCTGTCCTCAGCAGAAGCTTCCTGAGCTTGCCTGGAGTCTCCAAAAGGACATAAAATATTTGTAGTAATTCCCTGAACAAACCCAAGAGGCTTCCTCGAAGCAGAGCCCTCAGCTCTGTTGACTTGCGTTTTTAAAAGGTAATATAAATTCCACTTACGCTGGTTTGTTTTGATGTTGAAAATTGGTCTCCATAGACATGGTTGAAATCATGCCCTGCAGCGCCGAGGCTGGAGCCAACAACCACACAGCCCTTCGCCAGTGCAGAGCTCAGGAGGCTGCAGAGGTGTAAATGCCATCCCACCCAGCACAGGAGAGCACAGGGAAAGGGACGGGGTGCCCCATCCCACAGGGAAAAGCCTCAGCTGTGGCCACCCAGGCCCTGGGAGAAGTCTGTGGGGTTCTCCCCACATCACCCTCAACCCATGCTCACACGTTTCCTTCACCAGGCACTGACAAGCCTTAAAGAGCACACAGGAAGCCTAAATATTAATTTTTGTTAATTTTTAAAGCCTGATTGCCCTGCAGGAGCTTCCTCGAAGGCTGACATGCAGCTAGGACCAGAGCAGTGTTTGCCAAGCAGAAAGAGCAATAAAAAGAAATCAGGGTGAGACAAACAAGGGGGAATATATGGAGAAACGACGAGTCGAGGTTTTTATATGGAAATTTATATCGAGGGTAACATTCCTGTCTAACACAAGCATTTTAATACTTCCGGATGCAAGCCTCAAGCCAAAATCCAGTGAGGTCTGATGTTACGATAGTGTTTAAGCTCAGAGATGCTGAACGTTTTGCAAGAGCTACAGGTTTTCCCAGTGCCAAAAACCATCCAGAAGAACAACAAAAAAGCTTTTATTTCTGCCCCAATAACCCCTCCGCGATGTCCCAGCACGGAGCAATCGCAGAGCAGAAATGAGTCCTGAGGCACCAACCCGCCCAAGTGGATTTGAACACGGAGATGCTGCAGAACCCGCCCATCCCATCCCCAAGAAAGGCAGGGAATGGCCTATATTTGAGAAAGAATTATTTCCATGACACGGTCTTCTTCCCCTTTTGCAGCTCTAAGGCTGCTTCAGCCACCTCCCGCACCACCCCGGGGTGGTTTTGCAGCACTCCCTAGCACCACAAATCCCAGGCAGCAAGGAGGATTTCCCTGGAAGGCTGGCTCAGGCTGGGATAAAGCAGAGGATGGCCTGGCTGAGGGGATATCAGGCAGAGATCAAACCAGGAGACACGTTGCCCAGGTCAGCAGCGCAGCAAGCGTGAGCCCCACGAGCGATAAAGCGTTCAGAACAACTTGTCCCGGAGCTGCCGCTGCTGCTCCGCGGCTGCCAAGGCCCATTTCTGCTGGGTTTATGCACCATGCCAATTCCTCTCCTATAAGATTAAGCTGCCTTGAGGCAATTTCAACTTACACATCTGATATTTGGAGCATTTTCTATGCTCTGCAGCTCAGGAGCCGGCACAGCCTCTGCGCTGCCACTTCCCCTTTTCACCTCGCGTCACCCTTTGCAAAGGCACTTGTTCTCATTTAAGGGCTCTCACACCTTTTCCAGGATTTTGAGACATCAAGGGAATAATATTTCACTGAAGAACAGGACAGAACCATCAGTGCCACAAAGATCAACATTTCAGGGGCATCAACCTGACAGCAAAGTATACAGGACCTGTTTGCTTGGATATATCCATCATCCCGGGGAAGAGTTTCCCCCTCCCCTTAAGACTGTTCCAAGCTCATGAAATCCATTAATTAATCACAAATACCAAACCTAGAAACAAATAAACACTGTTTGAAGCCTAAAAGCTTGGTTTCAAGACCATTCTGCATGGTTCCAAGTTAAAAAGGCAGATACCCAATTAAAAATATTCAATAATCTTGCAAGTCTCCAAATTCCTTATTTGTTTACTTATCCAACTACACATGAATAATTTTAGTCTAGCACAGGCCTGTTTGGGTGCCAGATCATGTTTGCAAGTCTGCCCTGTGAAAGGCAAATGTACAGTTGAACTTGGATGCTATGCAAGTATCACCCAGCTATTAGCAGCGATTGCTAAACAATTTTTCCAAAAATTAGATCAAACAAAGCTCAATGCCTGTGGTTGTTGCTGGTTACTGCTGCGAGGAAAAACAGTTACTAGTACACAACTGGCTGGGCTCAAATTATAAATGCAATTAAAACGCTGCATTTATCTTGCTAGAACAGTAACTCTACTTTATGGAGATTTTTTTCCAGCATTAAATCCAATTTCTGTACACACCAACAAGATGGACTGACCTAAAGGGACACTTGTGTGCACAGGAACCACAATCATCGTGATTCAGCTCACAAAAAACCAAAAAATTTTGCAGCTGCACCTCCAAAACCATTGGTTAAACCATTCAGATGAAACACTTGTGTAACAGAGTTATAAAGAAGACCATGGAAAAGCAGAAGAGGAAAGAAACTTCCTGAGGGTTTGGCATTGTTACTATTGGTGATGGCTGAATTCATTTTGCCTCATTTCCAATGCAGTCAAATATTCAAATAAAACTTGAACACCATCTGTTTGCCACGATCCAGAGACAACAAGGACTGGAGACCAGGAATCATGACGACGGCAATAGTTACACACAGATTTTGCCTACCAGATCCAGTCTGGGACCTGTGAGAAAGGCTCTACCTGGAACAAGGGGAAAGTTTCCTCTACATGCAAACCCACTTCCAACTGAATCAGCACTGGATGTGTGGAAAGAATATATTTACAAGGGAAAAGATTTTACAAGAAAATTTTGCAAATGTAATCAATTCCTGCATGGAAAGAGTCTCTGGAACAGCAGGGCAGAAAGCACTGGCTTTACAGCAACTGGGGGACAATGGTTTTCAAAACCTCTGCAGCTCAACCTGTGCTGTAATTATACAGTTCATTAGTTTAATCACTAACAACTCCAGACTCTTCATGATGAAATCAAGAGCGCTGTTTCTCTGATTTGGGAAGCTCTCAGAAACCAATTTTTTTTAAGCTGAAGTTTTTTTAGAAGCTTGACAAAACCAAGAACATTAAAACTCTATATTCAGGAACTGAAGTAAATCAACTAAATAAAACATCTACTAAGAGCACCAAGAAAAACCCTAGAGCAAACTTAATTGTGATAACTGACTTTAATGATGTTAAATGGCAAAGCTCATCATAAAAAAAAAAAATTACAACTGAAACTTCCCCCCAGTATTACTTAGGGCAGGTTTCACTCCACTTAACTCGGACAACAGGAACAGGATTCACAATTCATTTAGTCAAGGAAAACCTGTGGGGAGCAGGAGGGCTGAGGAAGCATATCCATAATTAACTCCATTTGGCAGCACGGTTGCAACATGAGCGTGCACCAATCCTTCATTTTCCTTCCTTCCTTCCTAAATTTGCAGCCACGATTTGCACGTTTCCACGAAGGAGAATAAATCTGTGCAAGGCTTTGCTCTGACATTTGCCCAGGGTTGAGCCCGCTCTGTCCCAGACAAAACCAGCACAAGCTGGCACACAGAGTGTCCCACTCCCTCCTTCTGCCAGCAGCTACACCGGCCAGGGACACAGGCGGGCTCCCCTCAGCATTCAGGGACTGCAGCATGGCCATGCCCAGCTCCAAGGGCCGGCCTAGGAGGTGCCATGGGCAGCTGCCCGGTCACAGCAGGGAAACCCCCTCCAGGAGGCATCAATTAACTCCCCCCCGGTTAAAGGCAGGTGCTGAACAGGCCCCAAATTGCCACAAAAGCACCCTCAGCAGTATTTTACTGCAATCCTCAAAAGCATATTCCCTCTTGCATGTAACCAAGGCCATTGGTGTTCAGGGCCAGCCCTGGCCAGGGATCCCAATGCAGAGGCCAACAATTCCTAAACCTTGCAGAGTCAGCCAAGAAATTGGGCTTTATTCCAGCTCAGCCACTCAGGGCAAGAGGCTCACAAACCTCAGAGGCTTCAAATTCCTGCCAGGGTTAAAAAAATCAGCCCTGGCCTCTAAATTTTGTGGCATGGCAAGTCAAACTCCTTTTCAGAGCACAAAGAGGATGAAGAGAGTATTCTCTTGACATTGCCTTTTTTTTGCACAGTCTCCTTAGAGGTGGTGAATTTGCTGGTGCCCATCAGCATCTTGCACTGTACCCTGTTGCAGCACAAATTGCTGTGCAAGTCCAGCTGACCATGTGCCGCTGCTCTCAAAAGTATCAGGGTCAGGAAGAAAATAGAAGATTTACAGATGAGAGATTTTTTTTTTTGTTCCTCATGGCAGGGGCAGAATTACAGCTGCTTGAGGATTTCACAAGCAGAAACTACTCAACAATTGCTTGGAATTGGAAAACAGGTATAACCCTAAAGGGAAAAAAAGTCACTGAGAGAAGATTCAGCAAACGAGAGGCCACAGTTACTGATACACTGGATATTGCTGCCCTGGCTTTGTGTTTCTACTTGCCTGTACACACAATCATTTTCAATATCTTGAAAACAGCAGTAATAATTAAAAAATCATTTATTAACAGGTGTTTTTTTCAGAACTGCAGTGGAACCTCTGAAGCCAGAAGGATAGAGTACCACCTGTCCTGAGAATAATATGCTGGGAATTGTTGATAAAGATCATTCCAGTGACACAGCTAAAAATTAGGGTGCACCACTGAGAAACTCCTGGTTTCCTTCAGATGCTCCTTACACCCACCACACAAAAACTTACAAACAACTTATAAAGATCAGGCTTGGGATGCTCTGAAGACAACACCTGAAATAAGATCAAGGCCGAACACACAGTATGAAGTTATGAGACAATAAAATAAATCAAAGGTTGCAGCTGAATCACTGAACTGTTACCAGCTGTGGAGGGAATACCTGTTACTGGGAGCAGCTGCTACTACCCTATAAAAATTTTACACGTCCCGCACATTTCAGATCCCAAATCAGGGTCGAATATACTTACCTTTAAAAGGCAGATACCCCTATTAATATAAACAATTACCACTCTTCTCCTGCTTTTACTAACACTGGCATTTTTCAAGCCAGTTGCAGCTTGTGCAGGTAACTGTATGAATTAAACACCACACTCTGAATTCTTTACTAACTTTTCTTTCAACAAGGTAGCAATGTGCAAGTATAGCTATAGTAAGTGCTGATGGGATTTATAACTGGGTCCTGACTATAAATCATATTTTTATCAGACTCAAGCTTTTTATTGCTGTTTTCATCCTTCATTTTATATGTCGTATCTCCTCCCAGCAGGAGGCCCTATAACAGGTATAGCTCTTACTACATACCCCAAAAAATAATAGAGATTTTTTCCCAAGCAAAAATTTTAAAAAAAAATTAATACAAACATTTAGGGATTCCAAGGAGTCATTTTGAAGAAATTAGTATTTGCATTCATGGTAAAATTTAAAAGACCCAGTATTGGTGGAACCAGTAACATTTGTCACAGCAAGAGGATAGAGCCAAACACACTGGAAGCAGATCACAGACATGGCATGGGATGACAAACTGCTCCATCACTGGCTCTTAATTTAAGCTTAGACCTCCTTTATAAGGCAAGTGGGTGAGAACATCAAAAAAAAAAAACCCATATCAATCACCACATCCACACAGTTCCCAACTCCTATTTATAGTTTTGCTTTGAAATTGAGGAGAAAAAATGCAAAGCCTCATGCCAAAGGGGAACAGCCATGATCCACAGGACTCTGAGCTGCAAGGCTGCTGTTTTATTTCAAGTGTGCTGTCCACCACGCTCACACTGCTGCAAGTTCAGACTTCATCAACATCCAGATTTGAACAAGATTTCAAAGGCTTTTTCCTAGAGTTTCTCAGAGAGCAAACATAAAACGGATTCAGTGGCTGAGATGCTTTAATGATGGACAAGTTGTGGTCAGGCAAACCTCTTGTCTTTCTCCACTACCTGGACCTTTCTGTTTGGCACCTCCAGCAGCTGGGAGGCTTCCAGAGCTTTGTTCTTTGTTAGAGAGGCTCTGTGAATCACCGTCCTGCTTTTCCTTCTCTTACTTGAAAATGCCTTTTAAAATTAACACACTAAGTTTAAAAAAAAAGCCCAAGTAACCATTAAATAGCTATTTCAAAATGTCACATCCACAGCTAAGCAATCACAAGCAGCATTTCAGCTGGGGATTTGAAGAGTTCCAAATTCACCTTTTTGTACTGATTTTGTGCCATCACCCAACACAGATCAACCACATTTTGTCCTCCAATCGCTCAAGGAATTCAGAGCCTTGGGTCATTTCAGACTTGTATTCCTTGGTGTGTACCATAATTACCATCACAAGCATTTAAAATTAGAGCCTTGGCTCTTCACAGCCAACAAAGACCTGCACGGCCTCTCAAGGTGACAGAGACAGGAGCCTTGAGCAGTGCTCAGCCCTCCAATGGGATTTTTGGAGTGTTTTCTAGAGCACAAATCATTTTAACTTGGGCACCCAAAACCTGGCTTGACAGAGAGCACACATATCAGGAAGCTTTTTGCATTACACATTATGTTCACTTACCTTTTTTTACACTCCAGGTCAAAGTCATTTGTAGTGTTAGAAGTGGTGCTAATTCAGTTTAGAAAACAGGAATCTAAACATTACCCCACACATGCAGTGCTCTTGCATTTAGCTTTGCTCAGCTCCTTTAAGGGCACAGCATTGAATGATCAGAGTTCACAGAAATGCCTGACAAGGCTTAAAAAAAATCACACCTCTAGGTCCTCCTTTTTAATCCAGGAATTTATCTAGGGTTCTCTTCAGCCCCTCTCCTCTCCCATTGCACACAAAAAGGGAAGAGCACAGTACACAGTAAATTCTGTAAAATTTACTATTTCTGTAGATTTATCTTTTCGCTTCAAATAAAAAACACTTTCTGTGTCTGTCACTCACCCATGCAAATTAAAAACTGCAATGAAAACCAAGCTGTTGTTTTCTGTTATTCCACAAACATTCAGGCTATCCTTAGACGTTTCCAGGCGAGCCACGAAGGAGTTGCGTGGGCAGAAGCTGCACCCTGCAGGCAGCACAGGAAACAGCCAGACCAGAGCCTGGGCGCCGCGCTCAGCTCTCCAGTGCCACCGTACGGCAGAGGGTGACTCTGAGGACAGACACCGAATCACGCATTTCAGGGCTTTGCTCTGTCCAGAGAGCTTCTGCCAACGTGGGCACGGTATTCTCAATTTCTGTACGATAAAAAAGGCAGGGCATGGTGAGGACCCCCCCAGCAACGGGACAGACTCTGGAATTAAATCCAGCACAAAGGATAGACTCTGGAATTAAAATGTGATGTTTCACACTGCATTGAAGGAATTGTTATTCAGTGAACTGGCTGAAAAAAAAAAGTAACTCTCACTGTGGTTGCTCATTGCTCTGATCTTTTGGTGAAGTCAGTGTTCCAAGCACATCTACTAATTTCTTCCCTCTGTCCAATGCCAGGAGCAGCCCCCAGCCCAACACCCACTGCCAAAGTACATTTACCACTTCCAACAAAGCACATTTACTTCAAAGACTCTCTGCAAATAAAAGAAACATTTTCAGAATCTCACATGCTACAACAAACAGGTATGGATGTTTAGTAAGTGAATATGTACAAGCAGAACCTCCACATGGTACCTGTCCCACTGACCTGGAATGTTCCTGTTTCCTGTGGAGCTGATGAAAGAGAAAGCAGCTCAATAAAAAGGCATAAAATATAAAGGTAACACCCTTAAGAGGGCAGAGTTTGTTAGAGGGAACAGTTCTCCTTTTATTAGATGGAAATACACATTAATACAATCTTGCAGCACACGTACATAATGACTCCAGCAAAATCCAGACTTGAGGCATTTGAGCAAGTGAATTGAAGCAGTTTTAAGTGTCAAAAACTCCCAGAAACCACTGCAGCTCTAATTCGGTACCTGGCCAAGGACATTTAAAACTCTTGGAAAGAAGAATGACATAGAGTCACTCTTTCCAAGAAGCACAGAGAGGTTTCTCTCAGAATATATAACCACTGCCCACTGTGCTGCAGAACTGCCCTTGCCAGCTCACGTGAACAGGCTTGAGTCAAATCCCCTGCACAGCTACAAGGCCCCTGCAGCTGAACACAGAAGTTTCTGCTACAGCCCCTCAGTTTTAGAGGCTGCTCCCACCCTTTGCATCTGCCGAGCCTGTTTTTACCCACCAGAAGGTCCAATTTCCCAGGTTTGGGTTTTTCCTTCATGGGAAACACCTAAAAGCTGGCCTGGAGAGACACATTACATCCCATACACCAGCAGGAAGGCCTGGTTGAACACAGTCTGCTGAACATAAGACACTTCAATTCTCAACTTAGATAACAAACAGGACAAAAGAGAGCTCAGGAACACATGAAGGAGTTGACTCCACTTGTTCAAGAAATGTTATCTTTTCTTTAGTGCTATGCTTCTGTTGTCTCCTACTACAAGGGGAAAAAGCAACAGTTTTCCTGAAGTCCTTCACTAAATTTAGACTTCACCACAATAAAAGCCAGAACTCATATTGCTTAGAAGCTTCTCCCTCAAAAGAAAAAAAAATGATACCTTGTGTGTCTATTAAACTGTGGGCATGACACACAGGCTTTCTATATACTTGCACTTTGACTACTGACACATCCAAATAAGTCTAGAAAATAAAAGTTTCCATCTGCCTTACTTGCTTTTTATAGGGTGCAAAAATGAAATTTAAAAAATCCCCAACACACCCAGCTCATTTTAAAAAACACAGCACTGGTTTGGAAAAATGAAATTTACATCTGCAACTCTTTCTCATGTGTTCAAGCACTCCTATAAGAAAAATAGTTGTGGAGCTCTCGTACTTACTCAGCAGGACAGGAAGGCTTGGGATGAGCACAGGCTTGGGTTTAGTCACCTACATCTTCTGCTTGGATCCACCTTCTGTTCCCAGGGCACTTGGAAGGCTGTGATTCCACAACTCCGGCTCAGGGAGCAGAGCAGTACAGAGCCCTCAGGAGCCTGGGAGAGAAAGGAAGTAAGGCTGGTGCTGCCCTGAAATAGGATGAGACACAGGTGCCCCAACAAGGTCCAGGAGGCAGACAGGCAATTTGCTTAATGCAGCCAGCCCCTCTTCTCATTTCACTCAAATGAAAGATTACACCCACCCACCACAGGCACTGTGATTGCAAAGTTCATCCACATGAGTTTTCTGAAGAACACCGAGACACTGGAGTTATACCAGCTGAGGAAATCTGGCAGCATTGGAAAGCCAATGCAAGAGATACAGCAGGAAATTCAATTGAAGTAGAGCTAAACATGACAAGAATAAGGAGAGAAAACCAAGTAAAGTAGAAAATAAGTTGGTTTAAAGCCACGCAATTTCAATGGATACTCCTAAGGCTTCTTTAGAAAGTTAGGATGAGAGATCTGTATCCTGCTAAAACAAGTTTCTCAGTTCCAAAGCAGTTACTTGCTCAGGTGCAGCACCCAGGGCTCCCAGGACTATTTAATGATGCCACAGTTGTTCTTCACAGCTTGCAATAAAGCCAGCAATGGGATGCCCCAGCTGGGCATGGTGGTATGGCTGGAACACTACTGGGAATCTTTCCTAGAACAGCTGCAGGTACAATTTCTTATCAGCCTTGTCCTTATTGGCAAAGATAGAAAAAAGGGGGAAGTAAATCACTGTCAGGCTGTGTGTTTGTTGGGTTTGTTTTTATTTAAAGGCTATATTGAGCTGCTTTTACAGAGCCAGGTCTCTACCATGAGTTCCACTTTAAAATAAAATTATAATAAATAAAATAATAAGTGTGTAGAGCTTCATGCCAAAACTTTGTAAGGGGCTCAATTTAACCTTGTTTAGCATATAAACTCAAGCCCAGGAAAAAAACAGAGCCATAAGAAGCCATCAAGTGGAGGAGTGCATGGGAAATGGTCACTGCCTCTTCCTAGGGCAGCTGGTTCCATGTTCACCATTCCTTAAAATAGCCACACGTCATTCTTTTTACAAGTGTCTGTGGCACTTGAAATGGGAGATTTCCTGAGCTGCGGGATGGGGATGGATGGAATTGGGTGATCAGCTACAGATGGACCCTGGCCAAAATAAATAAGCGGCTTAAGACTAAGTGGATCATAACTAATTCCCTCAAGGAACTTGGAAAACTTTAATGTAGAAGAGCTCTCTGCTGCACCAGCACACACAGTGAGCTGGAGAGGAAGTGGCCAAAAGGGAGCTGCTTAAGCTGCTCCTAAATAAAACCCCTGCTTTTATTAACGACCACGGGATAAATATCCGTAGGGCCCACGCAGCACAAAAACATGGAATAATGTCATAGGGAGATATTAAATATGTTTATTTCAGTGTGGCAGAGGCTGCTAGAAAAGGCTCCAAAACTGCTGCTGCTCTCCTGGAAGCTTTAATAATGATAAATGAAATTTAACAGATTAAAATCAAGTTGCTGTATTAACTCCACAGACACTTGTGCATCCACAGCCAGGCTTTGGGTGCTCCAAAGGGCAGAAGGCACCTGGCAGAGTCAGGGTTTTCCTTAACACTGCTCCCCTGAGCCAATGTCTCCCAGGAGAACCTCACAGGCTCTGTGGGACTCGGGAGCCTTGGAAATGGTTACAGCAGGGCTTTCTGAGGAGAAAACTGCATTTGTACATTACTGTGGAATTTAAATTTTCAAATACAGTACATAAATCTCATTTTACAAGAAAAAGGTGTACTAAGGATGCCCTTTAAAAATTTTTGGGAGGCTCAAACTTTTTATGCTAAATAGCTGCAGGTGTCTACACTGGGCCGGACTTTTTTGTGGTTTGTTTTAGGGTTTTTGTTCGAATTTCCAACAGTGGAATTAAAAAAAAAAAAAAAAAAAGAGATAAAATTTAATGAAGAGGGAAATGAAGTGCAAATCTTTCTTAATAAATGAACCATGCTTTTGCTTTTTTTCATGATGTTAAATATTAATTTTGTTTGCTGCCTAGTACCTTGAATGAAATCCAAGCTTTGGTATCCTTTTCCTGTTCCAGTGGTATGGGCATTGTTTGTTAGTCCATGACAGCGATGAAACATTCACTTCTCATTTTGGTGAGTGTGAGAATACCAATTGTAATGAGTAATAATTACATAAAAAACATTCCCAACAATTTTCTGTTTGTCAGCAGGAAAGTGAACGTGAATTCAAGACAACTCAGGGAACATTCCTGCTTTGCCATGTAACATATTTTTGTACCAAGTAAAACTGTACCAATAAATTGTAAATCTGGATGAAGTTAACAGCCCTTTTGCCCAGGCCAAACCCCAAGTTTCTGATCATTTTACTTCTCTCTCTTGTGTCTTGCCAAAAAGATAAGAAACATGTTGGCACAAAAGAAAACTTATTGCTTGGACTGTTCTACCAGTGAATCTGTTTCCTATAAATGCAGCTTGGACAGAAAACTCCACTTAAGTAAACAAGCAATATCAAAATAGCATTAGAAATAAAATAGTAGTAAGTTATTAAGGTTTTTTATTAATTACTTGCCAAATTTAAATTGTTAATTCCAGATGGCAGATGAGTTTAAGGTGATGTGTGACAGGTATGTTAGATTAGATGAATATAAAATATCTATCTCACTGTTGGTGTGATTATATCTCCACGATCACGCTGTTCGCCGACCTCAGCAACATAACTAATTACTAATCTATTTTGCATTACACTGAGGAATTATTAATAAATTTAAAAACCACTGTCCCGAGTGACATCCTGATGCACTCTGAGTATGTAACAGCGCAAGAAGATTGTGATAAGCAATATCTGTGTTCTAACCTTATTCTTGCACATTGCAGATTACTCCGGTGTTCCTGGCTAAAATTGTGGCTTGGGGTTTTTGGGGGTTTTTTTTTGTGAGTGTATTACAGAACGAGGTCTGTGGGGCAATTTGATTCCAAACGCACGTACTTTTCCCCTCACGAGCTTCAGCGGCCGCTCGGCGCTGCCCCTCAGGCGGGGCCGGGCGCTTTCGGCGGTAACGTTACCGGCTCTCCCAGCCGCCACCCGGGCCCCTGAGGCGCGGGAGGCGGGAACAGGCGGCAGCCCGCTGTCGGTGTCCTCTTCCTCGCTCCGAGCCCCCGTTCGAGCGGGTTTTCCTCAGATTCCAGCCCGAGCTGGCTCCCAGGCCGCCTCAGGCGCCGCCTCGCACCTTTTTCTGCCGCTTTTTACCTCAGGATGCGGGAGCGGCGGAGCACCCGCGTTCGCGCGCTCTGCGCCGCCTGACCCTCCTCAGCCGCTATAGCGCCCGGCTGGCCCCGAAGGCGGCGCTGCGGCGCCGGAGCCAATCCGCTTCGCTCTTACTGCGCGGCGCCGCTCCCCCGAGCCAATCGCGTGGCCGCCCTCTCCTGCCGCGGGCGCTATGGCGGCCGCCGCGAGCTGCGGCCGCGCCGCGCTGGGCGCGCTGTCCCGGGATGGCGGCGGGGC
>VWPU01020071.1:0-24963 GCA_013398955.1 Callaeas wilsoni
GCCGGGCGCTGTCCGCGGTGCTGGAGACGGAGCACGGCCACGGCCGCGCTCCCCCGCACGCACCGCGGCGAGAGGGAAACGGCTCTGGCAGGCTCACCTGCCCTGATTAAAAAGAAATATATATATACTCTGGCAGAACATTAATTCTTATACAAACATCTTTATATTATATTGACTCACATGGGGTGGACTAGATGATCTTTCAAGGTCCTTTCCAAACCAAACCATTCCACGATTCTATGAATATTAGAGCAGATTAAAACGGTGCTAATCCCTTCCCAAAACAGACCTCTTTTGATATCAATGTCACTAGAATAAACCAGCTTTCTCTAACATAAGTGCCGGCACCTACTGCCATGATTTTTCCCAGTGATTTTTCAAAATCTCTTGTGGGTTTAAACTAAATAATTATATTTAAGTTGCGGAAGGGTTCCTGTGATCAAGCGTCAGCAATTAGCTGGTTTTAACAGTGCACTTCAAGAGATTCCATGCTCTTTCTTGAAAACAGGACAACATCGAGGCTGAACTGAAGAAGAAACCTGGATTTCAGGTGATATTCTTTTCCCTCTGAAATTAATAAAGTAATTCAAAGACATCAGAGAAAGAAAAGATCAAACACCTGAGTCAAGGAAGCACTTAAGACAGCAGCTTTACTTTCAAGGGGGCATTGTTAGTTATTTATATGGTGACCCTACGAGTTTCCAGGAGAGACTTGTTAGGAAGATAAATGTGATATGGGAAGTTGTTCTCTGGCTGGCAAGTGGCCAGCAAAGAAGAACATGAATGAGATTCACATGAAAAAGGGTAATAAAGCAGTCACAAACATAAGCAGTGCAGAAAAGCACTCCTGAGACAAAGAAAACAAGATGGAAAAGCCCAAACCAGAAAGGGCTACCTAGACTGTAGACATGGAAAATCCCCAGGGAACTGGGGTAAGATAAGAGTGTCTCTAGATAGTAGGATAGCAATTAACTCCACTGCTATCCTATGATTTAACTGTTACTTTTCATAGTTTTTTTCCCCCCGTTACTTAGGAGTTTGTGAATATTTACTTAAGAGTGAAAAGAAGCTGAATGTCAATGTAACCAACTTTCTTTCTACTTGCAATATTCAAAGCATGGGAGTAGATTCATTAAAAATATGGATATTTTTCCCCAATCCCAGCTGTGACACTTGCCATGGGACAGATGGCACTGTCCAAACCAGAAACCACTGATTTATGCCTGATAGAATTAAATTACTCAAATACTATCATGGACTTAATGAAAAAAGAAAAAGGGGGGGGAAAAAGTCTTCCTAATTTTACACTGTATTTTCCTTGATTCAGATCATCTCCTTACAGCCGTTTTTACATCTTTTTCATTTGAAACAATCTATATTCTTCACATAAGAGGTATAGTACTCCAGAAAGGGACTGACATGTCTGATTCCCACTGTCTTTGAGACAGCCTCAATGTAGTTGATAGAAGGATGTTAAGAAAGGGATAGAATTAGTCAACAATCAAATCTTATTTTCATTGCTTGAATATGCTTGCACAAGAATTTCTTAGAAGGGCAACAAACACTATCATGCACTACCATGGCCAAGGCTTTTATACCCTTCAGCTTCGTTTATTCATGCCCTGAACTGCTGCTGTTTCTGCCCACATTCACTCTGAAAGGGTGCAGCACAGTGGGTCTGATTTTATTAACGGGATATTTTTTGCTAGAAGCTCTTTGTCAGATCAAATCATTGCTCTGCAAAGTAGCAGGAGCTGTGTGAGTAGCAGGCTTTCCATTAGCATTCTGCATAGAACAAAGGTGCAGTTCAGCAAATAAGGACTTAGTGTATGTCTCTTTGTTTTCTGCTTGGAAAGGGCACAACAGCCGCATGTTAAGTGTATTTAAACAGCTTTATTTTTTGGATCCAGATCAAAAAGGAAAATATCTTTTACCAGTGTGTCCAAGACAGGGTTCTCTAAGAAGAACACAGCTGTTGCTGTGCTATCTCATCTCTTCTCAAACGGCAAGTCTTTTCTTGTTTAAACTGTGAAGATTTATCATTCCTATTGTACTGACGCTGCTGGTCCAAGCTCTGCTTGCTTTCCTGAATCAAATCAGCAGGACTTGTTCCAGAAAGCACTAAAACGATTAAGAAAATAATACTTGTGGGAGGGAACTAATTTTGGAAATTCTTCATGTTCATAGCTCAAAATAATACAGCAATCATGAAATCAGCATGTTTCATCTCAAAAAGTAACACATAAATCTTAATCTCTGACTGTTAAAATAATCCTTAAAATACTATTCTTGATACTTTTTAGCCTTTAGAGATCATTTCATACTAGTTGATTTTAATAGTCTTTATCAACGTAGGCAGCATTTTGAGATGAGAGAAAAACAGCCCAATTATGTTGTACAATCCAGCGAAACTGTACAGTGTCTGATAGACAAACAGTAGTTATTAATTTGATTGCAGATCCCATATATATTATTTTATATATATATATATATATATATAATATTTTAAGGATTAGTATTATTTATCTCTATAATTTTTCAGAAAGTGAAAATTTTTTTTGAAAGGTATGACATAAAGAAAAACTGGGTGTAAATTTTGCTGAGTTTTGAAGTGTATGAAGAAAATCGCTCTTTACCAAGGGGTACTCAGACAGTGGAACAGGCTTCCTAGAGAAGTTGTGATACTTGTCAATGTTCAAAGAGGCATTTAGATAATGTCTTTAATATCCTTTAGTGTTGGTCAACTCTGAAGTGGTCTGGAAAATGGATAAATGATTGTTGTAGATCCCCTTCAACTGAGTAAGTCTAGTCTGGTCTAGTCTGCTCTAGACTATATAATTATTTTATTTGATACAAAATGGTTTTTATCCTTTTCTTTTATAAAATCTTGATATTTAACATCAAAGTGTGTAAGTCAAAGTATCTCAGGAGGTCAAACTGTGTAAGTGGGAACATTAACTGTGCTCAACTCATGAGGCCCAACTTTGCCTAAGTGACAAGGCGGCCGTTCTTCGGAGGTGTGGGCTCACAAGCAGAGGCACATCATTTTGTGTCTAATTCCGAGCTCTTCATGGTGCTTAGCGTGCACTTCAGGAGAGCAGCGTGAGGTACGTGCTGTTCTCTCTGACTTGATCTGTTGAGAGTGTGTACTGAAGCTCATTACTGGTACTTTATTCCTTGATGTTAAGTAGTAAATATGCTGCAGGGCGGAAAGGAATAGCAATGAATTTTTACGGGAAGAGCCTATGATCTTAAATAAAATGTAGGCAACACCGTCACAGACAGGTGCCCTAGTTTTTGCTGTCATAAGCTTACACACAGAAATAGCCAGGTTTCCTTTTCTGTGCTATTTTCATAGGAAAATGAAAGCTGAAATTCCCATTTTAAGTTCCCTATGCCAAGTATGCCCACAGCCATGTGCTTCACAGAGCCACACTAGGGCTCTGCTGCACTCCAGTTAGCCTTGCTGAAGTCAGCATAAATAAAGTACATGACATTGAATGCCAGCTTTTACTCCAGTATAGATACACACTGTCCCATTTGAAATTTACTGGAAGGATCTGACTCATTTAAAGAATTCATATGGAGCTTCTGTACAAACAAGTTTTTGGTTCTGGATGCTATAAAGAATGGATACCTCAATATAGCTAACATCTGTGAAATAAAATATTCTCTCAATTCTTTATTGTTTTCAGTTTTGTCGCAAAGCCACACATAAACTTTGCTGTTCAGAAGACCTAAGAAAAGATTCTCTGTAGATTCTTTTTACTCACACTGAAATTATATAAAATTAGTTTAATCCATCTGTATTTGATGAAACTCGTGATTCTCAGAATCAGTTCAGAAAAAAATTGCTTCTAGCAATAACTAGGCTAGGGATTAAGAAGAGAAAGGTGCTCCATCTGATCTGACATGCTTATTTGCTTCAAATTCCCCTAATAATTCACAGTGATTTTCTCTTTCACAGTCAATAGTCCACAGGGAAGGCTGTGATACTGTTTAGCTCTGCTATCAATTCCACGCTTGAAGTTTGAGTGCACAGAATAAGAAACCATACAGCATTTTTTCCACAGTAATTTTCCATGTGCCCTCCTATCCCCTAAAAGGTGTGAAGTAATTTAAGAAAGCTTACCCTTTGTAGATTGAAAGGCTGTTCTCCATTCATTTGAGAGAAGCAACCAATTCCAAAGCCAATTGCTGGAAAGCTACTGATGTACAGTGGCTGGCTGATGTGTTGGTTCACCTGACATCTTCTGCATGGAAAGGCTTTGATAAATTGTATAATCTGGGATACACTGAATCACTGGTTATATTTATCAAATTTTATAAATATCAGAATATTTTATACACTCAAGATCGTTCCTAGATTTTATATCTCTAGACACATGAAGGAAATAAAGCAGTGTGCATAACTGTATAAGCATAAATTATCCTTACTCTTCAGAAAGGTTAAATTTAATACAGAGATTCTAAAGTATCTTAATTTATTCAAGGAAAATGCAAAAAAATATTCCATACAAAAAGGCAACTGAAACAAGTGTTCAAATTTATCAGCTGAATTACAGTCTGAACTTTTCTAGTCTGGCAGAAGGGTGAAGTAATTAAAATCATTTTGACTTTGCATCTATAATAAAAATAAGCACAGAGCTCATCGCTACAGCTCAATTAATGCAATTTAGCTTGCTAGGTTACAGAAGATTCATGCCTGACTCCTTTCTTTTTTTAGGATCATTCAAGGACCAGTTTTAGTATATGGATTATTTGCTTCATCACCTGTGAAGAAGAAACACGACAGTAATTTTGTACAGCTGTGCACACACATAGGTTCGACAGTAAGACGATTCTATTCTCTAATTTTCAGCCTGTGCTGACTGTAGAATAGAACAACATGTCAGGCTGTGAAATTATAACTTTCCATTGCACCTGGAGAAGCTTTAGAAAACACGCTTAGAACTGAACCATGGTGATTTAATTGGAGTCAGTCCTTTTTGATTTTACAAGTAAATACGGTGTTAGGTTTGAGGCTTGTGGAGTTTTTGAGAAATTCACTAAATTTTGATCTCTCCACAGCAAATACATTAACCTGTAATAAAAACTAATTATAAGGATTGCAAAACAACTGTGATAGACATATTTTACTTTACACATTTGTCTTTATTAAAGGTTCTATATTGCAAAAATAAATTAATTGCATTTTTCACATAAACTGTGCAAGGGAACAGAGGTGGAATTTATCATGAACTTAATTAAATTGCTTTGTATAATGACAATGAAGATCACTGGCAACATAATATATCCTCTTGGACCAAAGGTGGTTAAAGAGATAATTCACCTGATGATAATAGGCTTTGAGATTACAAATGTTGGTTATTTGCTTCAGAGCTTGCTATTTCTCATGGAATTACCATACTAAAGTTATCACTTCTGTAAAAAAAATAATTATAATTGCTTTTCTCTAGAATGTGCTGAATACATGTAAATCTGAGCAATTAATAAATACCATGTCTCATTTGTGTATGCCATGGATTCAGAAAATGGCAAAATAATTTTTTTCCTTTCATTTGTGTGTATGAAGATTTTGAGTATTCAGAAAGAATGCAGCAAAATTGCATCAATAAACATTAGCACAGAAGAGGTAAATTGACTCAAATTGCACTAACTACCCATCAGGAGACCCTACGTGCCCCTGTGAAAAGTTGTCAGATAATGGGACAAATTTGTTCCGTTCTCTACTCATGGAAAGAATTTGACCCTTAGATTTTAATCTTCTTCAAGACAATAAATTGCTTGGAAAATAATTTTGGAAATTAATGCTGAGTTGCTTAGACAGGCAACTCTTTTTCTGGCTCTAATTAGTATTTTGCAACTGATTGAATGGCTATAGCAAACAGGCTGGGAGACCTCCATCTGAGAATTATCAAAGCCCTCAGGTGTTGTCCTTTCCTTGGCTGTGGCACAACTCCTCAGATGAGGTAGAGGAGGTACTACCACATCCAAGATAATGTTCTCAATCTCCAAACAGGCAATCACCCAAGGGGCCCTCCGCAGTGGTCAGTAACACAGCAGTGTGAGAGAATCTAAATGTGAAGCACAGACAAAGAAGCAGGAGACATCACATTTTTATATCCACGAGTCATTTTCCATACTTCCACTGCCGTTCCCCCATTCATGCAGGCAAGTCTAAAGGCCAGCCAGCCTCTTACATGAGATCCTGAAGAAGCATTCAATCAGATACATGGATATGAAACACTACTTCTTTTATCAGATTCTCTCTTCCTAAACTAAATAATTTAAGATATTTTGGATCGCAGTCTCACTTGGATTTTTTATATAAATACTACTAATAATTGATTAGCAATTGCAAATGATGTTCATATACAACCACTATTTAATTGTTAGCAGAGCACCACTCCTAGTACATATGCAGCAAAATCTTGATTCTGTGCTTTCCTCAAAAAGAAATAAATTCTTTTATGTGCATTTCAAAAGTTGTACGGCTCATGTTGCCTTAAAGAAGAGCAGCAGAATGGTAAACTATTTTTAAGTAATTTAAAGTTATTTATAAGATAAAAGAATTTAGCATTCTAATAGGATAAATATAAATTGAGATTTTACTACAGATCTGTAGGATACTAAGATTTGGAAGATAATTTATCACTAAACCTCAATAAAAATAGAATTGAAAATATTATTTATGAGATTGTTTCCAAGCCTAAATAGTTAATTCAAGTTGTATCAGCAACAGTGTTGCTATGCTGACTGGGTCACTCAAATAGTGCTACTTCAGTGAACTGGTATAAAAAATTGGTCTGGAAGCTTCTGTAATACCATTAAATTCTGTAAAATTGAATGTAGCACTGCATTTTTTCCTGACCTACTTTTCTGTAGTATTTCTGGAAGGTGTTAGTGCATTTGGTTTGAATGCAGATGTGGGATTTAGAAGGAAAATATAAAAGATCTGTTTCTTATGTTTTAAAAAGCTTAGAATCTGATAGTTATGTTTATATTAACTCAATTATATCACTACAATTTTTACTTAAATTTCATTTGGGTTGAAAGTGGATTCTCTATCTCAAAACTGAATGCTTTGGCAAATGAACATTAAACATTGCAGGAATTTTTGCAGCAGTCTAGATTATCAAGATAATTGCCATTATCTATGCTTTGTTCTTCAAGTAAAAGTAATTATTACACGCATTTTAATCAGCAAAAGATTTCTAGCACAATCCATAGGATATTTCAGAGTCTATTAAAAGAATGAAAAGTGCTTTTACCCACTAAAACCCATCAGTTCAAGCAGGTCAGGATCTCTGATGAAGCCCACGAAGGCAGATATGTTGGGTGGTCTGGTCAGAACTAGGTCCTTCTGCTCTCTGAGCTTTTCAATTTAAAAGCCTCTGCCAAGGTTCTTATGCAGAAGTTTGTTGCTACCAGCTTTGTCCCTTGAGACCCCTCTGTGATTCACAGGTTGGACCGTTGCATTTGTCTCCCTAACATCAGAGTAAGTAAATCTTTTAGGGACTTTCTCTTCCCCTGCACAATCGCCAAAAATGTCGTTTCTCTAAGACCCTAAAAATAGCTGGCAAATGAATATTGATAAATGAGTTCCAACCAATTTTTGTTCTTATTCAGATAGTAATAACTTCTCTAACAGTAGAAATAGATGCACTAGGAAAAAAAAAATTCTTCTTTCCCATTGTTCATACAGCACAAGGAGTGTGATTTTATGTCAAATTCATGTCTATGGAGACATTGGTGCTTGACTATTTTTACTCTGAGTGGAAGACTGATTTAATGATTCTGAAAAATGTTGTTGGAATGAGTTGGATGTCAGTCTTTTCTCCCCAGTAACATGTGGCAGGATGAGAGAAAATGGCCTCAAGCTGCTCCAGGGGAGGTTTAGATCAAATAGCAGGAAAAATTTCTTCATTAAAAAGGGTTGCCAAGCATTGCAACTGGCTGCCTGTGGAAGTGGTGGAGTCACCATCCCTGGAAATGTTCAAAAAGCATGTGGATATGGCACTTGAAGACATGGTTTAATGATGAAAATGGTGGTGGTGCTGGGCTGGTGATGGGACTCGGTGATCTTAGCGGTCTTCTACCAGCCTTAGCGATTCCATGATTCTTTGGTTCTAATATCCCTGACTGGTAACTGGCACCAATCCTGGAACCCGTGAATTGCCACTGGGGTGCCACTGTGCTTGCCCCGCTGCGTGTTAGTTCGTGTGTGAGTTTTGGCCTTTGGCTCTGGCTGTGTATTGAAGTGTGGCTGAGGTTGTTATCAGCGTGAAGTTGTTTTCGTGTACCTTCATGACATACCCCTGATCAAAGGTAGCAAATCTCTGATAAACTACTGCCTTGCATTTGGGTTATTCTGACTGTTATGAGAAAATGGCTATTGAAAGCCTTGAAATTTACTCACATCTTCACGGTAATTTAGAAAAAGATTTTCTTTTACATGCAATCTTTTCTATATGTATTTATTTATATATATATTATAAAAGATTCATTTACTCTTACATATTGCATGCATCTTCAAGTATAAACATCCTTAAAAAAATCCCTTAAAGGCATGAATAACATTTAACTTTCATTTATTCTGATACATTCTTACAATATAGAATGTCAACATTTTCATAAAACAGCTTGATACGAAGAGCCCTGCCTTTCATTTCATAACATCTTACACTCATATGCATCAAGTGAAATTTAAGACTAATGCAATCACTGCATTTTAGGACTACATCTGCAACTGAAGTAAGTGGTTACCTGGTTAGAAAGTGTTCTTTCTCTCTCCATTTTGCATACTCTGAAGAAGTTATTTATGTTAGGCATGAAACCAGTTTTGACAGTACACGAATTTTGTTTTTCCAGAACTACAGCTAAAAGCCCTGTACTGTGTTCCCTGGGAAACACTGTGCTTAGTGCCTGGAAGCCGTGGATGCACTGGTGGGGAAGGCACAGGGGAGGTGGACGTGCTTGTACCCGCTGGAGAGACTTCTCTGCAGCACCAGCACTGTGGCTTCACCACATATCGCAGGTGGCTGTTCTGGGTCTGTGTCCGAGCATGTGAGAATGCAATTGCATGATTTCATCTCCCAAATGAATAATACTTTCTGACAAACGTAACCTCTCTTTAATCCTGCAGATAGGCTCATGGTACCTACAAGAAAGAGCAAAATAATTTTGTTTCTCTCATCCACTTCATTTCCACTTTACCTTTCTGTTGATAATGTAGGTGTAGTCTGTCATCTTCTGCTTCCCCAAAAGGCTTCCCAAGGCCGTAGCGCCACTCTTGAGCCCGCCAGGAGAGGGTGCCGGAGAACACAGTCTGCAAACAACTCCCTGGGCAGTTTCGTTCCTCAAAATGCAAACAAGTCCATTAAAGTTATGATGTTTTCTGTTATCTCACGTCTTTAGTTCGTTCGCTTGCTAACTGAAGCTTCTTGGGGTCCACTCTATCCCTTTCAAATGGCATATTACAAGTGCAGACAAATAATACTCAGATCTTTTCAGGTCTGGAATTTTGTTTAGATGGATTTGCCTGTTATTTGAAAAAGATTTAACATCCTCTAATGTTGAATATGAATTTATGTCTCACCTATGTACCAGTTTAAAGGTTATGTATAAAATCATAGAACCACAGAACAATAGAACCACTTGATTTGGAAAATCTATCATCCTTTGGATAGATGATCTTTAAAGATCATTTATCCCTCCCACCATGGGCAGGGACATTGTCCACTAGACCAGATTGCTCAAAGCTGTATCCAGTCTGGCCTTGAACACATCCAGGGCTGGGGCATCCAGAGGTTCTCTGGGTGACCTGTTCCAGTGCCTCACTACCCTCACAGTAAAGAACTTCTTCCCTGTGTCCAATCTAAACCTAATCTCTTTTAGTTTAAAACTGTGGCCATCCAGCAAACTCCTTATCCATCAAATAGTTTGTCCAAGTTGCAAAAAACTAATTTATTAATTTTTTAGCCTACAGCCCAGAATTAGGAAACGAAAGTCTCCTGGAATGGGAAGTATTTAAATAGAAGAGTGCACTATCTCACCATTTAAATTAGAATGTTTCTGATATTTTTAGATGCATGTACACTAGTACATGGTGTTCTTACTTTTATATATGTTGCTATGATCCCCTAACCTCATAAATTGACAAACAGAAGTGGTAATTAAAGAATAAAAACAAGAAAGATGGCATTACATTCAGGCAGACAAATGATCCAGGCTAATAACTATTTATGACAAGCATAGAGAGTCTATGAGCTCCCTTCTCCCACGCTTTAATTATTTGCAGAAGCTTCCACATTTACAGTCCAGCCTTAATAGCAGAAACACCTTTGGGTGACATCCATGAAAGCAAATAAGAAAATTCTTTACCATATTATTAATGGTAACTACATAATGGTTTTTTTCTGGAATAAATAATTTACTCTCTCACTTATGGAAAACTGTTTTCTGAAATTCACCTGGGGTTTTTTTGTTTGGTTTGGTTTTGTTTTTGAAATTATCTTTGCTTATTTTTAAACGTGTGTGAGTTTTCAAATGGAGGAACTTAGGTCACCTGGTCTGCATCAAGTTGGCAGAGCAAACTCCTAACTGGAGGCAATGAGTATAAATCACTGCTTCAATCACAAAAGGGAAGAAGAGAGACAGGAAATCCACCTTTTCAGTGTACAGCTCTGGGAATGGAACAACTACAACCTTCCTAAGGCACCTTTTCTACCCATCATGCCTAAGTCTACAGGACATGCAAACATCCTTTCCCCAGAATGCCCTGCCTGGCAGTGCTGCAACTTGCTTGCAGGAGCATCCAAGGAATATGCCAGCAACATCTGGGGACTGTCTCATTTTTTCTGTGCTAGAGGCATGGGATAATTAAATAACTTCAATTAATTGATATTGATGATTTTTTTAAAATTAAAAATCACACACATAAAGTTTATTCCTAGATAAATACATTTATTATATTATACACAATACATACAAATATATATAGGTTTATGTTATTTGTTGTCATCTTCGAGATGTTCACTTTCTGGGGAAAAAAACCATCAGATGTCATTTTAAAATGTAGTGACATGAATATAGCTACTAAGCTGTCACATTTTAGTGAAAATAAGCGCTTGAGTCAACACTTCAATGAAGTTCACTCTAAAAGGGCTATCAGATAACAGATTTTAACTTCAAGACAAAATTATTGCTCTCATACAAGGGAAAGAGAAAAGTGATGCAAAGGACATTTGGAGGATTTCAATCATAAGACAAAAACTTGAACTGTTAGTCTACCATTCAGTGAGTAGCAACAAATCATGCTGCCACGTTTCATTTCACTACCAAGATCACTTGCCAATCATCTGCTTACCACTGGTGAGAACTGTGATAGATTTCAGTTTTGAAAAGGGATGCAAGAGGTTAAGAATGAAGCTGCATCCCAAGGAGTCAAATGAATGTGCCAGGAAACGGTCTCTGGCACAAGGGCTGACTGGCACAGACACAGCCTGTTGCTAAGTGCCAGGCAGCAAGGATCCTTGCCGCAGTCTGGAGGGCAGCTAGGGTGAAGAGTCTGAAGAGGCAGTCTTTATTCTGGTATTATCCACTGACATTCATCTGGCAGCCACCCATGGTGACGGTCTCATCTCAGTTCCTCCAAAATGATCATTTTTCTACAAACTATCTGTAAGCATCCGGCAGAGAAGGAGATGACTAAGAGTCAGTGTGGATTAGTTAAGAATAAATTATGTCAAGCCAATATAAATTCCTTTGTGACAGGATCACAGGCCTGTGGGTATGAGAGAAATAGCTGAAGTCATATATTTTGATTTTAGTACTTGTGACATTGTACTGACAATGCATTCTCAAAGCAAACTAGGGACACGATAGAAGTGGAACTATCTTTTACCAGATGTAAAACCAGTTAGAAAATAATACCAGGAGGACAGTTATCAATGGTTCACTGTAAAAATGGTGACATGTATTTCAGTAGGGTCCTCAGGGATCCGTCCTGGGTCTGGCAAACAGTTCCATCAGTAGCCTGCATGATGAAATAAGGACTATATTATTAATGTGCAGACAACTCCAAGCTGAATGGGACTGTCAGATCTTTGAAGAATGGTTAGAATTTATAATAAACTTAACAAGTTATATCATCTGAGTATAATACGATGATTATTTTAAACAGAATAAATGAAAATAAATGAAGGAATCATGAGCTGAACAGAATAAGGAAGAACTGAGATAAGCAGAGGGCAATATTCATGTGCATAAAAGGTTGCTAAAAAGAGTGCACTCTGTTCTTCATAGCTGTGGAGGACAGGACAATAAATAATGACTTTAACACTTTAGCACAGAATGTTCAAACACCAAGTAAAGACAACTAAGAGTGGAAGAGTAACGTAGTTGTGGAGATTATGGAAACCATTGCTGGAGACTTCTAAGAGCAAGTTTGATATGTATCTACCAGAATCAATACAGGTATAGTTGAAATTTTTACTCCTAGAATAATTTCTATTACCATCTAGAGAACATATTTATTATTTGATATATTCAACAGAGGAGAAAACCAAACCACACACAGACTGATGATAGAAAGAAACCTGATTTGTTACATTCAGCAACCAAAAATCTGAGTGTCACCAGAAAAGCACATGCCTGACCCTCTACACAGCCTGGGGGATGCACATGCACACCATTGCCTCTGCAGAATCAAGGCTTCTCTCATGCTGCTCCAACACTCACATAAGAAGCAACAGAATAAGATGCCATTTTACCACTTAGAACATTTCAAATGCATTTATAAGTATTACAGAGATAGTTATATTTGCCAAGATCCAGAACCTGCAGGACAATGGTAAAAGAATTCTGTTATTTGAAACACTAAACCAACTCCCATGCAAACTTCCTAATTACTCTGAGGAGTAAGGTACCATTTAACGTCTTCACTCCATAGTACAGAATTCAGGTTTAGCTATTGCCACTATTTTAAATATTGAATGAGGTTGCACTCTTATCTAAAAGCATTTTCTGAGTGGGAACAATTCCAAGTATGACTTCATACTGTTCATATTTTTATAGTCCTATTTGCAACTGAATAGTGCCTTCTAACAAGAAGCTGGAGAAAACTTACAATGTCTTCAATAAAAGGAGAAATAAGTGATCATTAAAAAAAATTAGAAAAGGCATCCCATCATCTAAGAACCGTGAAAAAGCCAGGGAGTATGAAAAGCACTGTGAGATATTACTATACAAAACCAGTAAGAGATGTAATTACTTTCCCTATGTCTACAGAACATGAGATTCTAATTGAAGAAGAAAGAAGTAACACCACCTCTGCTGATGTTATTAGTTGTCTGTCATTGAAAGAGGGCCTGTCAGTGAATATTTCCACCTTACAAAGCACAAAAAAAACTATTGACTTCTGAAATCCCTACATGTTCTTATTTTAGATTAAAACAAACTTCAGACTTCTGACCTAATATTTCTTACATATTGAAGTAGACAGAAGATGGAAGAAGAAATTGTACAGTACCTGGGAGAAGATGAATTAGGGAACCCTGAAAATGTACTGAATGGTTTGCTGAATGATACAAAAAAATACAGCCAAGTTCATTAATTTTGGTGAGATTAGACTGCATAAGACTAGTGATATGTAGATAATTTTGATTCGTGATAGACTGTGAAAAGAAAGTTTGGTGACATCCAAGGGAAAGGTGTCTTCCAGTACATATTTGAGGCAACAAATAAACCAATATACAAACTTTTGAAAAATATACATATAAAACCTAGAAGTACCTGTATTTCTGTTGAAGCATTGCTAAAGCTATTTGTGAAGATTCCCAGTTGGTCAAAACAAGAGAGTCTTTAAAAAAAGAGTTGAACTTTGCTCTGAAATCAAAATTGCTGTCAGTGTGTTCTGGCAACCTCTACAGCTAAAATGCCCCCTCATTATGAAGCCCTGTATTCTCCAGCCACACCCAGTTTCACCTGCTGCAGTGGAGAAGGGAGTAGCTTCTCTGGAGGTTAAGGTCAGGTCACAGGTACGGACTGTTTCCAAAAGCACTGGAGTATCTGATGAGAAATTGCATCATGTCCCTGAGCCAGGAGCATGAGATCCCACACCAATCAACAGCATACAAAACTTGGTATCTTTGGGCAAGAGTACACCACAAGTTGTTGGGTTTGACATGTGTCCCTCACCTGATGTTTTAAGTAGATATAACCTGACCACTTCAGTGGTGTCCACTGAAATCCATTTATAAACTCAAAGGTGTTACAATACATCAAGCATGAACTGAACACTAATTCCATATTTGCTGCTTTGTTGCAAAGAGCAGATGTTACACCATAACTTCTCACAATGAAAAGTAAAAAAATAGTCTGTATATATATATATAGGACCAGAGGAGCTGACCCATATTTAAACTGTGATGAAAACTAAATTCTTAAATAACGACAGCGTTTCTAATATTCCTAAATAGTATTAGAAAGCAGTTCTGATACTCAGATCCATTTCTTCCTTATTAAAAAACAAGTCTTTAAAACTCATGTCTGTATTGGATATTTGTATAAACAGCTTATGGTTTAATGGCCTTTTTTGCCAAATGATTGCTAGCTTTGTTCATGGGCCATTTAAAAACAGTGGTGACAAGAATATGCAAGCCCTCTCTTTCTATTTGGTATTACTTTTAATGTGAAACTAACATAATTGTTTGGCACAGCTTGTGGTATTTGCTTACAGTAGGTTTCAGCAGGCTATATTTCATTTTGTCACAAGTTCTCTCTTGAGTCCAGGCTCAAAGTATGTTTCTTTTAACTCTACTGATACCATAAAAAATAACACTGGGTGTTATTTAAATACTGTTTATGAAGATTTTAAGTTATCTTCCAGCAGTGATACGATTTTAATACTGATCTGAGGGCAGATCCTGCAGACTTGCCATGAGCAGAATGGCAGTCCTCCTTGCATCAAAGCCCCGCATCTGTGGCATTGTGCACTGATGTGGGTTAAATCTGCCTTCCATGAACATTCAACACTAATGTTTTGAGTGGGCTGCGTGGGTGCTCTTGACTGCTTAAACTCAATTCAAACCCACAGTACACAGTAATGATAGTCTCCCACACTAACTTATAAAATATCTATATTAAAATGAAAACTACAAGAAAAAATCAGAGGTATATGGAATAATAAAGGGAATCTACCACTTACCATACTTAAATACATTCTATACACTTTTCAAAGGAAAAATTAACACTTTTGAAAGCCTTAATCTGAATTGGTTATCCTCTAAATAATTTAAAAGGCCCACTGATCACTTGACATCTAGATTAAGAGAGCAAAATACAAGGAAAACAGGAAAACTGATGTGCAAAATAGGTAATTTTTAATAACATATGTTTTAAATAATGAGGATTTTGAATCTTTCAAAATTCCTATCATCAGTGAGTGTGCAATAACTGTATTAATTCAAGTTCTTCTTAGTATCTACAGCAATTCTTCAGTAGGTGATTTTCAAAGCTTAGGCCTTACTTTTGGTAGGAACTACAGGGCAGAACATAACCTTTCAGCTGTGCTGGTAATTATGAGTATACAGGGACTGTGGGATTGAATCATATTTCAGAAATATTTGAGCCCAATCCCTTAGTCTTTCCTGAAAAAAAGTTTGTCCAACACTGTTTTGTGCTGCAGCAGGGAATGCTGAAATCCATCGGTGCCAGGTGGCACTGTACCCAGGGCAGCTCCCAGGGGGATTGGGATATGAAATCAGCTCTGACGGGATTCCTTCCTGTCCCTACACTTACACAGCTGCCCCTGCATTCGAATTCCAGGAGGCATTTGTTGCAATTAGCAATTAAACTGAGCTGAGGGACTGGGTGTCAGACATGTGCAGCTGGGGATTACTGGCTGGGCGCCTCCAGCCAGTTTGGAACAACACATCGTGAGCCAACACATCTCAGCAGGAGTTTTGCCATCGTGCCTGCCTACAGCCAAAGGGCCTCTTCCAAAGAGAAGGGCACTGCCTGCAAAACACAGCTGAGTCTCAATAAATAGGTAAGGGGGGCTGATGTAGTCTTTCACTGTTACCCATAATTCTTGGCTCAAACTGCATTCAATATTTTCAGCTCAATAACCAGACTATAAATCAACAGAATATTTGACATGGTCAACAATTCATAATCAGTAGGAAGTATCTTCTCATTTACCTTGTCTTCTTTTAGAGAAAAATGAAATCAAATTAGAAACTTGGACTGTAAATAAAATTATCAAATCAGATGCAAAATTAAGATTAAAATTTTCATTTCTTCTTATTGACATTTATAAACATTCAAAATCTTCAGCAGCCCTATAAACATACACCTTTTCTTGAAAGTGAGGCACTCATTAATGTCTTTCACGTATTCAATGTTCTCAGAAGCTTCACAAGGCTTTGAATCAAAGCAGTCTCACTGTTATTGTGATATTGCCATTGTCTAAAGTAGATGTCTAGATTAAAAAAAAAAAAAAAAAGGCATGTAGAATTTGCCTTTAAATTGCCCGAGATGGCACACTTATGTTATTGAAAGGGAATGAGAGGCTGGTAACAACATACCTTATTCACATGTTGTGTGAGGGGATGTTACCAAGCGGAAATTGCCTGTCGGGAACCACACACAGGTTAGTGTAGCTTGTGAACTACAAACACACTGCTCCGAAACCCTTACACCAGTGATTTTGAATCCATTCAGTAATCACCCCATTTGACTATTTGAAGAATTTGTAGCCCAAATGGCATCCCAATAATCCTTCTGATACTGAAGTCATTAAGCTTAACTATTTACTCCTATTAATATTGCCATCTATTGTTTATATGAAGAAGCATTTCAGGGCCCTGTTCAAGATCACATTGAAATAGATACTGAAAAAATAGATAAAAAGCCCTTGTTCCTGTTCACAATTCAACTTCCAAACCTTCTCAGAGAGTGCCTATGTGGACAACACTGCTGAGTAAGTGCCTAGCTAAGAATGTCAGTATAGACAGAAAGGAACAAGGGCAGGAGGATGAGAGTAACTGTGTTATGCTCCTTGGCTTATATACGTCAAAACTATGAAGTTGATAGAAACAAGACTAGGTTCTAAGAATAAGATCAAAATATAAATCCTATAACATCAGTCGAATAAATAAAAAACCATGTTTCTGGTTCCTCTTCTGAGCTATTCAAGTTTTCATTAACTAGTTTACAGATGAATACACATATATAAATAAATTCCTACTTGTTCAATACTGAACCTCAATAGTGAAAAATTCATGCATATCCCAGATCTTATTATTAAAGCAACCCCAGAAGAACTAATAGAGTGCTTAATAAGAAGATTAGGATAAAAGACTTTGCAAGATTCTTAGTTTTTAAAGTTTACTTGGTGATGGTGGGAGGAGGGAAGGATTGCTCATATTTTTGCCATTTCAAGGGACCAAGGTAAAAAGCTTCTGCTTTGACCATTCTGCTGTTACCTTTGAAATATGGTTAAATTCAATTCAGTTATCCTGAGTTCAAATAACAATGCTCTGCTAATACAGTTTCTGCTCTTCCCTGAAGCTGGACAGCTACTGACATTGGCAGTTACATATTGTTTATGCTGGTTTTCTTATTTCAGTTGAAGCTGGAATGGATTCGTGCTTCATATATGGAGCATGGTAAATATTATTATTATTATTTGACCAGCAGTGTCTCAGATCACATCTGCACCCTTGACATCCCTTCCCCATTGCTTTGTGTTTGCCTCCCAGGGACTTAGAACTGATGGTCACCTCCCATATCACATCTCACTTGGCTACAGCACGTGCAGTGCTTTCTGGCTCATCTGGAGGAGCCTGTGGGGACGTTCTGGATGCCATCTCCTTCTACACCATTATGGCATCTCATTCTGCCTTTCACTCCTGCGTGAGTGTTCCCATAAACTGATGAAATTTGTCCTGGTTCCAATCATTACATTTTGCCAGAAGCATGTGGTAATTGGCAAGGCATTACTTTGATTCAAAGGGGAGAGCTCTTAAGAACCATGTTACACACCAGGTCAGTGAGAGTTCATACTTTTAAACATATTAAATGTCTTCAACTAATTTTGAGCTCACCTTAAGAGCTCTGCAGGAGTGTGCCTCAATTCCTGGGAAACTTCCTGATACAACCATTTCACTGCATCCTTTGCCTTTCCCACACTGAAGAGGATTCAAAATATAACTCTTCTCTATCTGCATGTCAAGAACACAATAAAAGTAGATCAGAAATAAATTTTTACTTATCAGAACATAGAAATCCAATTAGGTCTGCAAGTTAAATGAGCAGACACTTCTCAGACACCTGTTTTGGGGCCATAAAACTCCTTTCATAAATGACACTTGTTTCCAGATAGAATTTAAAATATCAACTATGCTTCTCCAAGTTGCACTTTGGACTCCCAAATACTTTTTGTGTCCACTCTGTGATGCAAATGCTATATACTATATAATCATACATAAGATACTGAGGAAAATAAAGCAAGATACTAAAATTATTTCCTTGATAACCTTAGGAGATGCAGCATTCAGAAATAATTAACTGCTGAATACCACTGCTACTTACTTTCTCACTTATTTTGACTTAATATAAAAAATGTCTCTCAGGTCCACCATGTCTGTATCCTCCAGCTTAAATAATGCTTGGCTGACACCACTGAGCCAAGATAAAAGTGAACACTTGCTGCAAAGCAGAAAAGCTTTCAAAAGGAGGTAAGAGCCATTGTGTGTGTGTCTGTCTCTGACCAATCTGTTTCCCTTGAGTATTCAGCAGTATCATCCCTTGAGGTTTCAGCAATATCATACCAAAACCTAAACCAATTAAGATTGAAGATTACACCAGGACTCATCTACCAGAAATAGCTGCACACCATCATCTTTTTCAGGACCTCACCACAGCCATGTCCCAAGCTCTACTGCAAATCTGTATAGAATTGACATTATATAAAAAAGCCATATGTTGCAGTAGGATACTATATTAATACGCCGGCACGCTGGCCGGGCTGAGATGGCAGCAGCTTGGTTCAGGTGTCTCCCACACAAAGGTAGAACACCCCGGGGCACCTCGGTGCCTCGCTTGCCAGCCTCCCAGCCCGTGCACTGGAGGGCACGGAGCCTAGCGTGCCTGGGGCTTGTGGATAGCCCAGGCGCAGCAGCCAGAAATAAATGAGCAGAGGTGGCTCCTTCCACCGATGTTCCAAGGGTTTATTGCAGAAGCACCCTCGAATGGGACCGGATATGAAGAGAGCAAGGCAAGATAATCAGGGCTTTTTAAAGGATACAGGGAAGGGGGCGGGGGGACACCACAGGGACCCATAGGAAGAGGAGAAAGGCGGGACAGGCCAGGACACCTTCCCTTAGGGGACACAAGAGGTGTCTGTCAACTGCAGACAGAACCACCCCTCAGGAATCCTAGGAATTCAAAGGCAGAAGCCATCTTCACAGAATGGGGTTTTACTCTTTGGTACCAGCCCACCAAACCTCTGTTTCTGGGCTCTGTGGCCCCCTGGTTGGTTCATTCACCACAACAGGATACCACTATTGAGCTTACATGGTTGGATTTTAGGAATAATAACAAGGCCATTCCTAATCTTTTACACTGGACCATGCAGTAATCTTCTCAGAGATTATCAAAATACATGTACATGTACATGTACAACCATTTTATGAATTAGAAAAATTGGATCTATACAGCAATAACACATTTTGTTCTGTTATAGTTCAGGCACAGCTGAAGTCTAAAACACAGAATATTTCTGTGCCATAGACTGCACATCTACAAGCTAATAGACTTTGATGGGAGTGCCTGTTCCAGTAAGTAATGGTAATTGTTTCTAGATAGTTTTTTTTAATATGTTTACACTGTTTCAAAAGCAGATCAAATCTGCACTTTAACCCAAATTTCACATATTTACCAAACTCTTTGGATACAGAGCTGAGTCATGAGTTTTGGCAGAGGTCTGCGACCCCGGGGAGAGAAGCTTAAATCCAGGCAGCTGCTGGCCAGAGAGCCTTCCTTGCACCTCCATCTCCAGTCAGGGTACAGGCACAGATGTGCCTGCTTGCCATGACTCTGCCTCTCTAGACCTCATAATTTCACACAGTAACTTCAGATGCCTGCCATCAGACAAGTCAGCCCAAGTCCTTTTTACATATATAGGCTGCTTCACAAGCATCTGAGGGTGTGCAATGCTTTAGGTTGCTTTCTGGCTTGCATTTCACTGAGTAGTACTGACGGAGATCTGCCTAGTACCAACAGATCACACAACTCTTATCAGAAGTCAGATTAAACATGTCTTGCAGAAAATAGTATTTCTCTTGAACTCTTCCCCACTAGCACTGAACACACTGTTCCAGCAGACATCTTACACTGTGTACACAGGCAAGATCCTCCCCCTGTTTCAGCTAAATATTCTACTTCTTCTGCATTAGTTCTCTTAACCACAGTCTAAGTCTAAGAACTCAAATTGAGACATTGGCTACTAAGGGCACAAAGTATTTTTCTCAAATTTGCTTTCCAAAACAGTTTCCCCTCCTGTTGGCAGAGCTTTATTATTTGTCCCAGATGTTTTTTCTTTGAATTTGACTGTAAGTTCTAAAATGTTACTATTCACTCCAATCAGTATTTCTTACACAATATGCTTCCTATAAAGATGTCCTGATACCTATTACTTATATTTTTAACCTATGATTTGTGTTGTCAGAGTCCCAAATTAATTATTCTATTATTTTGCCCAATACCAGCATGAAGCAATCCTTCTCTTTTTCTGTTTTCTCTATATTATAAGGATATTCATAGTCTTCTCATCTTTCTCTCATTTTCCAGTATTTCTGAAAGATGATGAGAGAATTTTTCCAAGTAATTCTCTGCAGACCTCTGATGTAAACTATGATATTGCTATGAAAATGGTTTGCTCCAGCTGGTCTTCTTTTTAGCATTTGTGAAACGTTTGAGTGAGATCTGCTGATATTATACAACCCATCTGAATAGAAAAACAGGATCGACACATTTGATAAGCAAACTTGTCTCAGCTGGCAAAGTACAGATGCTCTCTAAGTCACTGACAGAAGCATTATCAGCTATGTGTCTGAATTAATGAAATCATATAGTCTTGGGATTACAGGGCCCAGATCTGCCCTCCGCCTCATTCATCACTGACCTCAGAGGGTGATGTAATTCAAAACCAAAACATGGCCTATGGCCAGCACAGGTATTGCCTGCACTTTGTTGACCTGTGAAAGCCCAGTGCCAAGCATGAAAGAAAAGCTCAGACCCATGAAATTGAACCTAGAGAGATTTAGGCACCAAAACTCCCCAATTCAAAATAACTTTGCAAGAAAGCCATCTAACCCTAATGAACATAGAATCACAAAATGTGTCTTTGGTTTCTATCCCAAATGTCCACAAGTACTTTCAGTATTATAAACATTTGAAACAGTCATGGTCTGAGCAATGAAGTAGCCTGGTTTTGGACCAGCATTCTTTGGGTGATAATATGAGTGTGGAAGCGTTCACTTCTCCACAAAGTCAAATTTTGCAAATATATGCAACTACCAAATGATGACAGCATAAAAATAGCAAAGGTGCAGGAGGTGACGGTTGAGTAAGAATTCACGTAAGGCAGGAATCCTTGTTCAGCCTTTTAATTATTTTAATTATTACACACACACACACAAAAGGAAAAAAAAAAGAAATTTTTAAAAAATTTGAAAATTAAAAAAAAAAAAAAAGGTTCCACTCCACTCCTTTTGCCACCTGGGATAACTACTCTCTCTGACTTCCTACAAGTCCTTCTTGCTTCCATTCTGAAGGACTGGTCAAAATAAAAGTGAGGAGTTGAAGCCTTCTTGCTGAAGAGGAGTTACTACACAGAAAAGAAGGAAAGTTCATGGAAACAGAAAGAAACATTCCAGGCTATACCACAGAGAAGGTTGCAGTTGAGACTTGGTCTCTGCTGGCAGCATGAATAAACCACTTGTGTGGAATGGTGCAAAGGTACTCTTGTACAAACTGCTGAGCTCTAGGCCATTCTCTTCAGAGTATGTTATGGTTTTTGCTTGTTCTTCTGAAGTGCCCAATTCTGAACCGAGGTACTTAATTAGGATATTGAGACTTTTACTGTACTGCTCTCCTGCTGTTATTCTGGCAGCTCATGAGCAAAACTACTACACTGCAAGAAAGCAAACTGGAAAACAGCATTTGTGGATGTCTAGAAACAATGTGCCATCAGATGGAATAAGTAAACTTAGAAAAACAAATTTCACAGAAAGCTTCGCAAAAACATCAGGTGAAGCTTTTCTCTCAGCAGTTCAGCTGTGGAAGTGTCAATGCAATGAGTTCCTTGTGACTGTGCTAATGGACACAGCTAACTGCTGGCCAGCAAAACACTGTTAAATTAGAATCCCATTCCCCCTCTCACTGAGAAAATTCAGAGGCAGCAGCAACACGTACTATGTGATCCTCTGTATTTCACCCTATCTTCTCTCCCCTGCAACTTTTTCCTGGAAGAGCACTCTACCAGAATGAAGAACTTGGTAGCAAAGCCTAGAATAAAAACTGCTTGATATCCCTTGCTCCCCATTCGGGAAAGCATAAGGTTTAACCCCAGGGCTTGGCGCAGCGCCCAGCTTCCCCTGGCAGCTCCCGGAGCCCAGGAGCTTCTGCTGAATCTGCAGCCCTCTGCGGCTTCCTGGAGAGCTGCTATTTTTCAGGAGGGGGTAAAGCAAGGAAAGGCTAAGAAGACACTTTGTTCTGTAGGTTTTCTGAGGCCCTTATGAATGTATAACATTTTTTCTTTCCAGTAAACACAGATTTTTTCAGTTACGCACTGGTTATAAAATTAGTTTTATGGGTAATGCAGAGATCCTGCTGGTTTGTAAAGACGTAAGAGAGGAATAAGAGTGCTATCACAAGATCGTATCAAATATGTGTTCCTCCCAGTACTGATGATTAACTAGAGCAAAGTAAAAATATTTTAATAAGCGACTTAAGAGTGAATCGATTCATCAGTTACTGAAAAGTTACTTAATTCCTCAATATTCATAAGATATACATGACTGTAAGGGGAAAAAAATGTTTGCTTGAAAGTTAATGATTGTTTTATGATTTATGATAAGGCTATAAATCTCTCTGCCAAGAGGAGAGAAGATCAAAGGGAATCACATCCCATTATGAATCCTAAGGCAGCCTGAAGACTTCACTTCGCATATCTTGTTTCTTAGCAAGACAAAAATTTGAGCTTGAAATGGAAAAAGATAAAACAAGCTCTGACAATTGAATCAGCAGCAGCAGCTCTGGAGCTGAGTTACTATGGCAATGGCAGTGCTGCTGCACAGCTTCTTCTACTCTTACTACTGGTACAACAGCTTTGCAAACGTACATGGGAAATTTCCACCCCACATGTGCCACGGGTGGCTTGCAGGAGAAGCCCATGGTCTCAGGTGCCCTGATCTCTACTGAACGGAAGAACAAATTCGTGTGATTAAAATATGTGATTTGCAATCTTCCATGGAAACAGTTTTGGAGCAGTAGGGAAAGGTCCAGAATTCTTCCTGTTCTTTTGTGGCAGGAAGATAGATGCCAGTGCTTAGAAGATATTTTATAAGCACTGAATTTTTATTACAGGAATTTTAAGCATTTATTTTCAGCTGTAACTATCTCACTTCTCTGAATTATAGATGTCTTGTCACTGCCAGGGAAGGATGGTATCATCTTTTTGGCAGAGCATAGCTTGGAGCTCTACATAAGTAATGGATCTAATTCTGATGCCAGGTTAATAAATTAGTAATTATGACTCTTTGGATACACAACAATCAGTGCATCAGTACTCACCAGTGTCCTCTTTCCTCTTCAAGGTCTAGATGAATGCATCACCTTTCCTGTTACTGATGATATGCTCTCTGCACTACACATTAAAGGCACATTTACTCTTAATTATTTTTGAGACAGTATTTAATATTTACGGTCTAATAGCAAACAGAAGTTCTCAACAGGAACTGGGGTCCTTTATAGGTGTCATGGGAAAATTAACTATATCCCAGCTGAAAGCAGGACAGCAGGAAGCATAAATGCAAAGGGAATCTTTGCCCAAAAACACGATTGCTGAAAGTACAATTTCTGCAACCTCATTAAGTCCTATAAGTAGACATATATGTGGAACCTCAAATGAGTTTCATATTGCGAATTTCATCATCCTTTTTATGGAAAAGCAGTCCTTTTCACCCATTGTGCTCATATGCTTATAGCCCCGATTGCAGTCCTGTTAATGCTGGTTTTTCAAGTAGCCCCTCTCTGGGGAGCAGATGAACAAGGTTACCACATATGCATGAATCAATAGGAGGGTCAACAACAATTACCAGAATGAATGGTAAGAGGGAAAATACTATCATTAAATATACTATGCAATGTATCATCTAAGAATCGAGTACATTTTTATGTCAGAATCAAGTTTTTGTCTCTCTACATGTTCCGTAAATACATGATACTGAAAAATAATAGGAAGAAATTCTTTACTTTAAGAAGAAATTCTTTATTGTGAGGGTGGTGAGACACTGGAAGAGGTTGCCCGGGGAGGTTGTGGATGCCCCAGCCATGACAGTGCTCAAGACCAGCTTGGATAGGGACTTGAGCAACCTGGTCTAGTGGGAAGTGTCCCTGCCCATGGCCGGGGAAGTTAGGACTACATCATTTTAAAGGTCCCTCCCAAACGCTTAACAGTCTATGATTCTACGACTAAGAAGCAGAGAAATCTGACGGTGCATTTTGCTACGTGTATAGCTACACATCCATGGTACTGGTACTGGCATCATCTGCCCTCCGCCCGTTTCCTTACGTCCACGTTCCTGTCCGCCCTTCGCGGCCCGGGCCCCGCAAGCCCGGTCAGACGGCGGCGTGCCCGCGGCAGCGGTGCCGAGGGGCCGCGGCCGCCCG